>VZRX01013835.1:0-24441 GCA_013398075.1 Notiomystis cincta
CGAGGGGCGCGGCTGCCGCAGCTGCGAGTGCGGAGCGGGCGGCGAAGGAGGCGGCACCGGCAGTAGGGGCAGCTTCGGACACCGGCACCATGCGTGAGATCGTGCACATCCAGGCCGGGCAGTGCGGCAACCAGATCGGCGCCAAGGTACGGAGGGGCGCGGAAGCGGGGCGCTCCCGCAGGTCGTACCCCGCGGGTGGCGCGCAGCTCCGTCCCGAAATGGAAGGGGACCCGGGGTTTGCTGAGGCGTCGTGGCTCCTGCCCCTGTGTCCCCGTCCCTGCCGGTCTGAGCTGCCGCGGGGCTGGGATGTACCCGCGCTGCCGTCCGGCGTGCCCAGCCTTCCCGCAGGCAACCGCGGCCATCCCACGCTGCCTCGCCCCTCTGCGGCCACGGCGCCGGCTCCCGAGGGAGGGAACGGGAGGTGTCTCAGTGCCACGGATTACCCATCACCGCCGAACGTGTGCAGGTGTTGCCATCTTGTAGTGGCTACAGGGTCTTAAGCCACTGATAGACAATGGGAGCACACCAAATTGATAAAGCCAGAGATGGTCACCCTTTGAATACAAGCTACAAAGGAATTAACTTGCACTTCAGTGCTCTGGCTGCTCGTCAGCCTCCTGCTAGTTCAGCTGCTGCGGCCAGCGAAGCCCTTGTGCACTGACTCACCTTCCCACCCGGCAGCTGCTCTGCCATGCGAGGGAGTGGTCAGGGCCGCGGAATGCATGGGCTGCACTGGGGGGGTGTGATTGGCACTGGTCAGCTGTTTCCACTGGCACTGAAAATGGCTAATTGCCATTTTTCAAAAATTTCCTCTAGTTCTGGGAGGTCATCAGCGATGAGCATGGCATTGATCCCACGGGCAGCTACCATGGGGACAGTGAGCTGCAGCTGGAGAGGATCAACGTCTACTACAATGAAGCTGCTGGTAAGTGCCTGCTTCCTCAGATGTCCTCAAATAAATGGGGCAGGCATGATAGTTCATTGAGGCTGGAAAAATCCCTGAACAAGAGCTGTCATCTGCCAGTGACTCCTCTAAGAGACCTTTGTTCTCAGAAAGGCTCTGATAACATGGTAGTCTTGATTGTGACAGTGCCTCTCCAGAGAAATGCAAGGAGGTGGAAGGGAGCACAGCAGGGCTCCTGTGACACTGGCTGCAGCCTGCAGGGCTGTAACGCTGGTGCTGGTTCCTCCCACAGGTAACAAGTATGTCCCCCGTGCCATCCTCGTGGACCTGGAACCCGGCACCATGGACTCCGTGCGCTCCGGCCCCTTTGGGCAGATCTTCCGTCCCGACAACTTTGTCTTTGGTGAGTGAGCGTGGCGCGGAGGAGTTCCCGCAGTGGGAACTCCACACGCAGAAAAGACTTGGGGCGAGCAGGCGAGTGGCCCCGGGGGAGCGGAGTCCCCACGGCAGGGTGGGGATGGAAGTGAGGGGAGGAGCCCGCGGGGAAGGGGCAGTGGCACGGAGTCCCTTGGTCCCCGGGGCGCTGACGAGGCCCCTGGCTTCTGGTCCGCCCGCAGGTCAGAGCGGGGCCGGCAACAACTGGGCCAAGGGGCACTACACGGAGGGCGCTGAGCTGGTGGACTCCGTGCTGGACGTGGTGAGGAAGGAGTCGGAGAGCTGCGACTGCCTCCAGGGCTTCCAGCTGACCCACTCGCTGGGCGGAGGCACGGGCTCCGGCATGGGCACCCTCCTGATCAGCAAGATCCGCGAGGAGTACCCCGACCGCATCATGAACACCTTCAGCGTCATGCCCTCGCCCAAGGTGTCGGACACGGTGGTGGAGCCCTACAACGCCACCCTCTCTGTGCACCAGCTGGTGGAGAACACGGACGAGACCTACTGCATCGACAACGAGGCCCTGTACGACATTTGCTTCCGCACCCTGAAGCTGACCACGCCCACGTACGGGGACCTCAACCACCTGGTGTCGGCCACCATGAGCGGCGTGACCACCTGCCTTCGCTTCCCCGGCCAGCTGAACGCCGACCTGCGCAAGCTGGCCGTCAACATGGTGCCTTTCCCGCGGCTGCACTTCTTCATGCCGGGCTTCGCGCCGCTGACCAGCCGCGGCAGCCAGCAGTACCGCGCCCTGACGGTGCCCGAGCTGACGCAGCAGATGTTCGACTCCAAGAACATGATGGCCGCCTGCGACCCCCGCCACGGCCGCTACCTGACCGTGGCCGCCATCTTCCGCGGCCGCATGTCCATGAAGGAGGTGGACGAGCAGATGCTCAACGTGCAGAACAAGAACNTTAAGCTGCCTGGTGTCAAAGGAAGTTCTGTAAAGCAGGCATGCATCTGAATGACTTCTGATAGTGGTGGTGAAGCATGTTTTCTAGAAACTATGTACCCAATTATCCTCTTGGCATTTGTGACTTTGGCAGATTTCTCAGTGTAACAGTTCTGAATCCTAATTCTTACAACTTTTTGTCCTTTAAATATTAAGAGCACATAAAGGCATGTATTCTAGATCATGGTTTCTGTCTTTCTTAACACCTCTATTGGTCAAAGAACAGCTGTTCAGCCTGGGTGGCAAGAGTCTAAAGTCATGTCAGAAATCTTGCAGTACACTGCTATGCTCTGATCACTGAGGCTTACATGTTCTTAAGGCATATGTGTTTCATGCAAATATGTTTAATGTTTTTTCTTACAGGACTCAAACCTATCTATAATTTCACTGAAAATGGGAAGCCAACTTGAATTTCTAAGCAAGGCAAAGGCCAAGCACCTCTGAGTTGTTTTACAGTTCAAGTCAGCGTAGGAAATGTTCTACTTCTCTGTTGAAGTCCTCTGCAAAACGTAGGTGTAAATTATGCTTCCCTTCTGGCATCAGAAGCAACCTTAAAAGAGAAAAAAATCAAACACTGATTATACTTTTTTTTTTTCTGTGAGTATAGGTAATTAAAATACTTGTTGCGTTTTCCTTGCTCTTGGTTACCCAGTAAGGAACTATAGTAGCTGTTATTTTAAGTACTCTCCCTATACATGTGGTTCAGAATGTGAACCACAGCAACAATTGGAGCAACAAGCATGCTAACTGTCCCACTTTGGTGAGGATAAAATAACCCTAAACTAAATTTTTGTGTCCTAGACCTAGTTTCTAGAAAACTTTCTGGTGATCTACAGAGAAGATAAGATTTCAAAACTTACATGAGTAAGATGCATTTTTGAAAGCTATGTAAAGTACCCGAGCCCTTTTGCCTCTTTCAGAGAACAGTAGTTGTGCTGGGCAGTGAAATGTAGAGTTCTTGTCATGACCCAAACTTGGTTAGTATTTGTACTTTGTTTGATCTTTTGGCAAAAAGACAATCCAAAACTAAAACTATTCATCCATTAAAATAAAAAGGGAAGTCAGAACTTCTTTGGCTATACCAAAAGCTTAGAACTAGAACCTGTGAATATGGTTAAATCTTTGTTATATGAATATGAGTTTGGCATGCCTAAAATTCTACTTACGTTCTATCTGAGACAACTTTATATGTCAGGGATGTACACTTCTTTATATGGGGGTGGGAAATTCTTTAAATTGTTTTGCTCTACCATATACTAAGCAGTTTCAACAGAGCTAAAACCATTTTGACTGATACTTTATGTTGCCTTCATGTCAAAGTCCCACCACAGCAAGAGAGATTGACCTCCTTTTGGTGGTGAAAAGTGCTGTTTTGTTTTGGGAAAAGAGCACCAGTATGTGAACATACCCACCTTTTCTAGTGAATTTTGTCTGAATTTTATTAAGTCTGTTTTTTCAAAGATAAGCAGTACACAGATGCACAAACCTATAGCACTGTGCATGCTATTTCCTATTGCTGTTAATGTTTCCTAATACTGTAATGCTACCAAAATCCAGCCATACCATGCAAATGCAGAATGATGGCACACTCTTCCACCAGGAGAGAAACAGGAAATATATCTGCACTATAATCAGAAGCAGATTTTTCTACTTTACTACTAGATAAAAATCAAGGCAATAAAAGCTGGTGGTAGAAGCATGTTTTACTGAAAATGTACTGAATTTAAGTTTTTCCTTCTACTTCACAATGGCAAATGTCATTTCCAATGCAACCAGGAAGAACAGGACCATGTACCCGAGCATTAATTTCAGAGAACACCATTAGTCTGGTTTCTTTTCTGACAAATATTCATATAGGGAAGCACTTCAGCAGAAAGACATGCAAAGAATCACTGATTTACATTTTATTGCATAGCAATTTCTAACAGTGTTTCCTCTTTGACTTGTCTTCCAAAGAGAAGCTATCAGATCCTTGTCTAGTTTTTGGGATAATTTGCCTTAGTCAGCATCTGAAGTATTTTGGAGCTCAGTGAAATCAAGCAGGATGATAGGTGTTCTGAGCAGGGCATGTAGGAGTAATGAACCAGCAGACATGAAATAAAACACCTGCATGTGATTGTTAGGAAGATCTCTTGTTCTCATCTCTTCTCTGTCAGAATGCATTACTATGATCAGCAGGACTGACTTTGAGATAATATAATTCATTTTTGCACTGAAATGACACCAGCAAAACAGTTCCCTACACTTTGCATTCATAAAAATGCTTTTTTTCCCCCCTTCATTACTTCTGTTCTCCAGTGCTAATCATCACAGTCTGTTATTAAGTAGTAATAGAATGCTTGCATTTATGTGCAAATTTATGAAGAAAATTCAGCTGGTAAAATTGCAGCTTTTTATAAGGAAGCATTTCTGGAATTTTCCTGTTGTGCTGGTTTTGGCTGGGATAGAGGCAATTTTCTTCACAGTAGCTATTATGGGGCTGTGTTTTAGATTTGTGCTGAAAACAGTGTTGATAATATAGAGATGTTTCTGTAATTGCTGAGCAGGGCTTGCACAGTATCAAGGCCTTCTCTGCTTCTCCTAGTGCCCCGTTAGGGAGGAGGCTGGGGGTGCACAAGGAGCTGGAAGGGGACACAGCTGGGCCAGCTGACCCCAAACTGACCAAAGGAACATTCCATGCCATATGGTGTTGTGCTGAGCGTACAGAGCTGGGGAAAGAAGGAAGGGGGATGTTTGGAGGGATGACATTTGTCTTTTCAACTAACTGCTATGTGTGATGGAGCCTGGCTTTCCTGGGGATGGCTGAACACCTGCCTGCCGGGGGGGGAGGTGAGTTAAGTCCTTGTTTTGCTTTGCTTGCATGCATGGCTTTTGCTTTACCTATTAAACTGTCTTTATCTCAACACATGAGTTTTTTTCTTTCATTTTTACTCATCTGATTCTGTCCCTGATCTCATGAGTGGGGGAGTGAGCGGTACTGAGTTGCTGTCAGGGGTTAAACCACAACACACATGAAGCAGATTTTTCTTGATATTTTTCTTGTTTATATAGTAATATTTCTGAGCACAGCTGTACTTTTAAAATTATTATTCTGCTTTTCTTAATAGCACTGAAAATTCATGGGATAGGTGGAAGCAGAATCCTTGAGGTTGTTCACATCAATAGGGCAGAGCAAACAGAAGTAAACAGTATTTCTCTCTCTAATAACTGTGAATCTCTCTCCATTCATAGCATCTGAATTCCCTGTTCTACTGAATGGAACAGAAATGAGGTCTCTTACAGCAAAAGGAATGCAGTGGTCATAACAAACAAGTTTGCTTGCTTTGATAAATCTTAGGGAGTAGCAGTTCTGTTTGTGTAGTGGAAAGAGGAAAAGGAACTTACTTGGTTTCTCTCAGAGGGCTTTAGGAAGGTGCTTATTAAAATACTGTACTTTTTATATTGCAAGAGTACCATTTGCATTGTAACTTGCTAGGGAAGTTTAGAATAGCTCTCTGTGTGGCAGAGACAACTTATCCAAAAACACTGGGTTAGAACTGTTTCATTTCTCCAAGAAGGTTTCATAAAAACTCCATCGTTTGACTTACCGAGAGCCTTTGATGTGCTTATGAATGTATTCTGCATGAGCCTGTGGGACCAAAGGGTCTTTCTCACCATGAATTATAAATGTGGGACATTTAATATCTGGCAGCAACTGTTGGCAGATATTACCTAGGGAGAAAACAAATGAAGGTCACACTTTGGTTTAAAATTGTATGAAAGATGAAACGGCTTCCGTAAAGGACTCTGAACTCAACTGGGTTCTAGCTCTTGCCTTTCCTTGTGGATTGTGTGTGATTAATCTACAAAAATATGTAAACAGGACTTTAACATTTCTTTTTCCAACATATCTTCACTGCAATTTGCTCTATTAATGGATACTAG
This sequence comes from Notiomystis cincta, assembly GCA_013398075.1. Taxonomy (NCBI): domain Eukaryota; kingdom Metazoa; phylum Chordata; class Aves; order Passeriformes; family Notiomystidae; genus Notiomystis; species Notiomystis cincta. The sequence continues at coordinate 6,219 of VZRX01013835.1, forward strand.
CACAAAAGGATAGAGAGAATGGAGTACTTCTGTTCCACATTTCCCCCAGGCTCTCTTTGACACTTCAAAGCCAATACACGCATCTCATTTCCATCTTTGTTCCTTTCAGCCTTAGAGTCAGTCTTATGGCCCTCAAGTTAACACCCCATTTTGTTACAGCAGTTGTCAGGTTACAAGATTTGCTACTTTTTTGAACAAATTAACTTAGGCTGTACTCATATCTCTTGCACTTCCCAGGGCCTTTGCTGTCTGCACTGCTCTAATGGATTGACCTTGGCTGGATGCCAAGGATCCACCTAGGCCTCTCCACCACTCCCCTCCACAAGTGGACAGAGGAGAGAAAACAGAATGAAAGTTTCCTGAGTTAAGGACCACGAGAGAGCATTCACCAAATGCCATCATGGGCAAAATAGACTCAATTTGGCTATACTACCTTAATTTATTACTAACCAAACTGGAGCTGGATAATGAGAAGCAAAATAAATTGCAGAAGCTTCTTCCTGGGTTCTTCCCTGTGGTGCAGGGAGATGGGGAGTGGGGTTGTGGTCAGTTCATCACAGGTTGCTCCTTCCACTGTTCCAGTGTGGGGTCCCTCCCACAGGAAACAGTTCTCCATGAACTTCTCCACCATGAATCTGTCCCCACAAGCAATGGTTCCCCACCAACTGCTGCAATGTGAGTCACCTCTCCCCAGGGTGCAGTCCTTCAGGCACAGCCTGCTCCAGTATGAGTCCCTCACTGGGTCACAAGTCCTACCAGGAAACCTGCTCCAGTGTGGGCTCCTCTCTCCGCAGGTCTGCAGATCCCAGCAGGAGCCTGCTCCAGCATGGGTTTCCCACAGGTACAGAGCCCTCTCTCAGGCACACACCTGCTCCAGCATGGGCTCCTCCAAGAGCTGCAGGTGGATCCCTGTGACCTCCATGGGCTGCAGGGGCACAACTGCCTCACCAGGGACTACACCATGGCTTGCAGGGTAATCTCTGCTCTGGACCATCTCCTCCCCCTTCTTCACTAACCTTGGTGGCTGCATAGTTGTTCCTCTCACTCTGCTCTTCTCTGGCTGCAGTAACATCTGCACAGTAACTTTTTTTCCTCCTTCTTAGATATGTTTTCACAGAGGTGTTACTGCCATCACTGGCTGGCTTGGCCCTGGCCAGTGCCATGTCCATCTTGGAGCAGGCTGGCACTGGCTCTGCCAGACACAGAGAAAGCTTCTAGGCACCCTGCAATCCCCGGTACCAAAACCTGGCCATGCAAACCCAATATAAATGCATAAATTGATATGAATTGTACTAAAACTATTCAAAGGCTATTTTCCCTGCCCATTCATAATTTTATGTTTACTAGTCATTAATCTCATTAGAAGTAATTTTAATGCTTTTGCTTAAAGACTTTTCTGAATTTTCTCCCCTTGTTTTCCTCATCCCTTAGAAACCAGTTTCCAAATTTGCTGCCTAACTTCCCATGTTCCTGCAAGGAAATCTTTGGGCAAAACATCCTTGATGAGCTTTATGTTCCATTTTTCTTTGAGATAACTATGTCTATTTGCAGTTGTCACCTTGCAGCTACCAACAGCTGTAAGACTAATGCTCATACATGCATGCTTTCCTTAGCTCTAAAGTCAGAGGCTGTTTCACAGTTTTTCCAATTGCTTGGTTATTCACACCATATATTTATGCCTTAGTCTGCAGTTCTACTGGTTAAATATTTTCATTTAGAACATTTTACCCATAGTCCTCTGACACCTGCAGAAATGTTGACTGTTTTTCAGAACAAGTACCAAGTAAATTTAGATTATTTATCCAGGGACACAGATGGCAGTCAAACTATTACTTCCTAATTTTCAGTCCTAAAACTGTTTTGTACTATAACCACTACATTATATTTACTCTAAAAGCCTGGAATAGCAAGAAGAATCTTGGATTTTGTGACTTCACACACTTGAACAAGTTTCATTAAATGTTGGCTCCTTCTAAAAGTTCATTCTCATAGTATTTCTCACTAAAAGCTGTCTCATTCAGGGAAAAATAGTCTAGTTCTAAAATAAGCTTGACTTTTTGACCAGCATAGCCTTTTCTGTCTTCCTTTTATCTCTGATGGGTTTTATTAACCCTTTTCTTATATCTGCTGTATCTGTGCCTTTGCTTCAGTGTCTTGACTTTAGTTGCAAGGTGGCCTGTTTGTAATCTAAGTTGGAAAATTGGTTTTTCCCTGGAAAAAACCCTGCAGTCTGAGCTGCTCATCTCTTGCAGCAAACATTGGGCTTCTCCCAATATCTGACCCAGTTTCAGCATCCAGGTAAGTCAGCTCCTTGTTACATGTTTCTAGGTGGCTTCTTTTTCACAGTCACTTTATCTCATAATGTCTGAGGCATGTGCAGGCAGTGAAAGGATGTCACAGCCACAGATTCACCAGCCTGGGCTTTGCACTTCAGAAAAAAGTAGTTTTAAGGAGATGCATTCCAGCAAAGGTAAAATAAAATCAGAAAAGAATTTGTTACATCACTTTACTGGGAGAAATCCTAGTCTTATGTTAATTCTATACAAAAATTTATGGAAAAAAGAACACAAAGGAATGTTTTCCTTGTAGTACCTGCNAAACCTGCTCCAGTGTGGGCTCCTCTCTCCGCAGGTCTGCAGATCCCAGCAGGAGCCTGCTCCAGCATGGGTTTCCCACAGGTACAGAGCCCTCTCTCAGGCACACACCTGCTCCAGCATGGGCTCCTCCAAGAGCTGCAGGTGGATCCCTGTGACCTCCATGGGCTGCAGGGGCACAACTGCCTCACCAGGGACTACACCATGGCTTGCAGGGTAATCTCTGCTCTGGACCATCTCCTCCCCCTTCTTCACTAACCTTGGTGGCTGCATAGTTGTTCCTCTCACTCTGCTCTTCTCTGGCTGCAGTAACATCTGCACAGTAACTTTTTTTCCTCCTTCTTAGATATGTTTTCACAGAGGTGTTACTGCCATCACTGGCTGGCTTGGCCCTGGCCAGTGCCATGTCCATCTTGGAGCAGGCTGGCACTGGCTCTGCCAGACACAGAGAAAGCTTCTAGGCACCCTGCAATCCCCGGTACCAAAACCTGGCCATGCAAACCCAATATAAATGCATAAATTGATATGAATTGTACTAAAACTATTCAAAGGCTATTTTCCCTGCCCATTCATAATTTTATGTTTACTAGTCATTAATCTCATTAGAAGTAATTTTAATGCTTTTGCTTAAAGACTTTTCTGAATTTTCTCCCCTTGTTTTCCTCATCCCTTAGAAACCAGTTTCCAAATTTGCTGCCTAACTTCCCATGTTCCTGCAAGGAAATCTTTGGGCAAAACATCCTTGATGAGCTTTATGTTCCATTTTTCTTTGAGATAACTATGTCTATTTGCAGTTGTCACCTTGCAGCTACCAACAGCTGTAAGACTAATGCTCATACATGCATGCTTTCCTTAGCTCTAAAGTCAGAGGCTGTTTCACAGTTTTTCCAATTGCTTGGTTATTCACACCATATATTTATGCCTTAGTCTGCAGTTCTACTGGTTAAATATTTTCATTTAGAACATTTTACCCATAGTCCTCTGACACCTGCAGAAATGTTGACTGTTTTTCAGAACAAGTACCAAGTAAATTTAGATTATTTATCCAGGGACACAGATGGCAGTCAAACTATTACTTCCTAATTTTCAGTCCTAAAACTGTTTTGTACTATAACCACTACATTATATTTACTCTAAAAGCCTGGAATAGCAAGAAGAATCTTGGATTTTGTGACTTCACACACTTGAACAAGTTTCATTAAATGTTGGCTCCTTCTAAAAGTTCATTCTCATAGTATTTCTCACTAAAAGCTGTCTCATTCAGGGAAAAATAGTCTAGTTCTAAAATAAGCTTGACTTTTTGACCAGCATAGCCTTTTCTGTCTTCCTTTTATCTCTGATGGGTTTTATTAACCCTTTTCTTATATCTGCTGTATCTGTGCCTTTGCTTCAGTGTCTTGACTTTAGTTGCAAGGTGACCTGTTTGTAATCTAAGTTGGAAAATTGGTTTTTCCCTGGAAAAAACCCTGCAGTCTGAGCTGCTCATCTCTTGCAGCAAACATTGGGCTTCTCCCAATATCTGACCCAGTTTCAGCATCCAGGTAAGTCAGCTCCTTGTTACATGTTTCTAGGTGGCTTCTTTTTCACAGTCACTTTATCTCATAATGTCTGAGGCATGTGCAGGCAGTGAAAGGATGTCACAGCCACAGATTCACCAGCCTGGGCTTTGCACTTCAGAAAAAAGTAGTTTTAAGGAGATGCATTCCAGCAAAGGTAAAATAAAATCAGAAAAGAATTTGTTACATCACTTTACTGGGAGAAATCCTAGTCTTATGTTAATTCTATACAAAAATTTATGGAAAAAAGAACACAAAGGAATGTTTTCCTTGTAGTACCTGCTGTTAATGCACATCACCTATCCTTCATTATGAGAGTGACAGAAAAATGTGTACAAGAGTTAAAAGCTCCTTTTTTATGTATTATGTATTACTGCTTTAGGCAAATTAAAAGCAAATTTCCTCTGAATTAAACCAGAACCACAGATTATTATTCATAATATCCTTGGCTGAAAAGGTCTATGTAGATTAATTGCAGAAATCTTCAGGGATAAATAATTATATTGTCTCGTTTAAATTTTTTTTTTTATTTTTAAATGCCTGAGCTGTTTCAATACTGTTTTTAAAATGTGTATTTTTTATTCTGAGTTCTCAAAATCTGAAATCCCTTCTTTTTTATGCTACTAGGTTTGAAAGAGTTCTCCAGCTCTATTTTGCAAAAGCTGGAAAGAGCATGCCTTACTTTTGTACATCTTAACTATGTCACCAAGAGATAATCCTTTGACACAGAGACAGAAGAGAAGAAAAAGATTCTGCCTGAGCAGAATTCTTCCTGTTTAGTCTGCACAAAAGCAATGACTTAATATTGCAGTATTGTGGTGGAACAAGAGGAAACCCTCACAACAGCTAATGTTTTCCATAAATGTTTTCCTCCTGTACCTTTCTGGTTCTGTGAACCATCTACAGAGTAATTGTGTTATTCCTCAGCGTGGGTCAGACCCAGCTTTTAATGCCATATGCAGAGTCCTTCTTAACTGGCTGCTAGAACTACTGTTAGATTTTTTTTTTAATCCAGAACTGCCTGCTACTCTAATTGCCTCAGTTCAGCATTGTGCAAGCCTTACCATCTGAATTCTCAGCAAAGCGTGATATTCCATCTACCCAAGCCTCACAGGTTTCTGCAAAGTACTTGTGTCCATACAGCTCTTCCAGTGGTTTCTTGACCTTTTCACTCCATTTTGAAACATCTCGGATGCCTACATAAAATAACATTGAAATATGTTATGCCCTTTCCAGCAACAAGATAAAACCACACCTAATATGGGGAAGTTTTCAAACCAGATTGCAAGTGTGTATTTCAGACTTGGAACTGCAATGAATCTTTTAAATAGTTCATAATATGGAAAGGGTATAAAAAAGACAGTTGTGCAATCTCTGCTGTGGTCTTCTGAGTTGTAGAGGAACATCTTGTCATTATGGTCACAAGGAAAAACAGAAAAAAAACAATAATCAAAGGACTCAGTCCTAAAATTTCTGATGGTTCTTTCTGGAAGGCTTTCAAAAGAGAAGTTCAAGGGGTACCTTGTGTATAAAAATGGGACCATTTCATAACAGCATGCTAGACCTGGCAGTTCTTTTTTATACCCTTTAGCCTTTTGCATTGACTCATGGATGGAAGTCCTTCCATGGCTCTCACCAGCTCTCAGAGGAAGGAAGCTCTTACTAAGACATTCCAGCAGGCTGACATCATGGTACATTTGCCATAGTTTTACACAAAAACAAGTGACTCTACTTAGTAGAGTTCTGTGACTCATGGCAGGTTGGCTAAAGCTGTACAAATAATCTGGTGTTTTAGTTATTTATTTGTCAGATTTTTCTATTTTTTTCCCTCTAAAATTGTCAGTACTGCTCACAAACTAGGTATCCAGAAGGGTTATTTTCACTAAGCTATATTACAGCTGTACAGCTTTGTACAGATGAAGTCTGAAACAAAGCTGGCATAGCAGAGAACAGGACAGTACTGAATCATCAAACTGCAAGATATGCCACTAGCAAAGGTTTTAATTGATTTAATAGAGTGTTAAGGGAAGGAAGGAGTGAGGTGTTAACTAACAAAGAGAACCTGTCCAGCCAAATGACAAAGGTAGGAGTAACTGAAAGTGTTTTACAACAGCATCTGATTGGAAAAGAGTCTGCTCACCCCAGGCTAGGTGCTACTGAATAACGGTTTCCCATACGGAATCACTGTTTTATCCTCGTGGCTGGCATTAATTTAAAAAGAGAAGGGAGAAGCCAATGTTTAAAGGGCACAGATACTAAAACACCACCTTTCTTTCCTGCTGAACCCTCCACTGCAGCTGAGATGCACTGATGAGCCAGTTGTAGAAGACTTGTGCTGCTACTCTCTCAGCTCTGTCAGCCAGGGAGAGATGCTGAAAGCAGCAATCCACAGAGAGACAAAGGCAGACATTGCAATGAGTGCTCCATCTAAACAGGGCTTTTTTGCTGATGTTTTGTTCTTAATTTTTCTTTTATATTTTAGCCTGCTGCACAGGGAGGAGATGTGCATTTCATATTTATACAACAAAATTTTCATAAATATAAAAACATGTAAAGAAATTAAGCATTGCACAGGACTAAAAAGCATTTTGCTTTCTGAACTAAAAAACAAATTACTACTACCACCACTTTTAGTTGTAGTATAGGTGAGGTAAATACAGATGTACAATATATATACACTTGTAATTTTGTTGAAGCCAGATAGAATTCACAGCTGGTATAAATCAAACTCCAGTCACTAAAATGAAACTATTTGTGTTGCATTTGTTGAGAGCCTACATGGTTAACTCTTAATTTCTATGTTCAAAAGGAAATATGGTTCTTTTCTGAGTTCACCAACTGTTTCTTCCTATTTTTCTTTATAGTGAGAAGTGATCTCAGAATCTATTTCACATGAGTGGAATAAGGATCAGAAACCCCACGTTTCTTTACTTTGCAAAGGTTTTCTAACAATAATAATTAACTCTAAAGGAATGCAAACGGTAAAGACACCTTGGGACATTTACTTGAATGATTCATTTGCTGCCTGAACTTAAAAGGTAAGTTATGAACTTGCTTTCTTCCTGTCTATATTATATAGGTCCTAAAGGCAAAAGCTGTTATGAGCTAGCCCAGTGATTATCTGTGGACCTGGTTTAAAAAAGTTGTGCAAGAAGTGAGATAAGAAATCAAACCTGGAGCTTGATAGTATTATTTGGAATTCATTTTTAGGAATTTGTTATAACAACAAAAATTTGACTTTCTGTAAACTGATGATAAGGTATTATAACTTCTGGTTTTCATCAGAGTAAGTTGGTAAGGGCATGTTAAAAAATCTATTATATTACCCCTAGAGTAATTGTTAGAGAGTTCCTCAGTATAATTTTAATCTACATCTAGCAATATAGTGAATTTTGTGTCCTGTCTCTTTAGGTTTGTGATGTCCTCAGCTCTGTCTCCACTTAGCTGTTACATGACTAAGATTCTTGGGTCAAGTAGATATTAAAATAATTCATTTAGAATACAACATGCAGTTCATACATACCATTGTAAATTCTCACATCCTCTTGAGTAACGCTGGCATTTGCTCCCCAGACAACCAACTTGTGGATAAGATTTGGATACTTTGCAGCAGCAATGAGTGCTGTAATTCCACCATCACTCCACCCCAGCAAGGAGAACTTCTTAAACTTTAGTGCCTTGATTCATACAAGAAAGTTATAGGCAAATCATCAATTGGTTTTACAACCAAATGTTAAATATTTCTTGAAAATTAACTGTACAGTACTGCAACACTACATAGTTGAGCTATAGCTAGCTTTCATAATTAGAAAAGATAATTTTCTTGCTATACATAAAAATGCTTTTTAAAAGTCAAATATTTAGAAAACAAGAAATTACACCTGCCACTTCAGTTTTGTATAAGTCTTTAATGAAACAGGCAGTAGTCCTATGAGATTCTTGCCACATTTTAAAAAGCCCTCAAAAAAAAGAAAAGTGGATTTAAAATGCAGAGTAAAGACCTTTTCAGAGAGCCTGATGATATGAAGAATCCATGGATTCTCTTGCTGTGAGGTTGGCAAAGACTATCACAGTCTGGATGGTAAGGAATCCAAGATTAAGCTAAACTTAAGAAAAAGAAAAGTGTAAGACTTGAAAAATGGAAGCCAGTGATCTGATTTACTGATGCTAACTGAGCTAAGAAAAAACACCTGCTCTGTAACAACCAAAAAATGCTTGAAATATTTTCTAAAGATCGTATCAAATTTTAGTTGCTAATTCACATTTTCTGAAGCTTGTAAGTGTATATTTTAAATATTACTTCACGGTCAGCTGTGGTTCAAAACATTAATAATGAAATTCCTCCTTCTTCAAAAGGAAGGCTTAGGGCAAAAAAAATGAAACCAAGACCTTAATTCATTCTGACCAGTGACAGGACCCAAGGGAATTGCATGAAGCTGAGTTGGGGGAGGTTTAGGTTGGATATCAGGAAAAGGTTTTTCACCCAGAGGGTGGTTGGGCACTGGAACAGGCTCCCCAGGGAAGTGGTCACAGACCCAAGGCTGACAAGAGTTCAAGAAGCACTTGGACAGTGCTCTCAGGCACATGGTGTGATTCTTGGATTGTCCTGCACAGGGCCAGGAGTTGGACTCAATGATCCTGATGGGTCCCTTCCAATTCAGCATATTCTGTGATTCTATGATAATGCTTTCTACTAGAATTTGAAACTCTGGTTTCCTCATAAATCACTATATGTGGTAGGGGGTACTGGCAGTCACACGAGAGAAGATTTTTTTGTGTTATGTTCTGTGGAGAAAGAGTGGGGAAGGTAAAGGTACTTAGGAGAAAATGCATCTGAAGGTTGTAGAGGTACAGTATTCAATGGTTAAGCAATACTTGCAGTTTTGCATATAGAAACTGCAGTTTGTGAACTGATTCACAAGAAAATATATTTCACAGTATTTTTGTGCTTTTGTTCTGCAGAAATTACAGCCTTTTAGATGTAATTAAGGAGGATATTGTACTTTTGGAGGAAAAAGAGTAAGTTAGTTGAAAGAGTTGCTTTGGTGCTTGGTGGTGTTGGAACTCCAGGTCTGCTTTCTTGTGACAGAAGAAAGCAAAAATGCAGGTAATGAGAGAAACAATACAGAGGGAGAAAAAAGTTTCTGCTCTGCTTGTAAACTTGATGCTCAAATGAGGCATAACTTTACTAATCAACTCAATATTTAGCAGGCTTCTATCCCTATAAGGCTTTTCTGCTTTTGGCTTTATCCTTGGTATTTTGGTCACTGTAGCATTGACCAATTTTCGATTTCACTCTGCAAAGTTATAATTACTAAACAGAAAAGAAATAAGGTAGGGTAAAGAAGGAGACATGTAAAGTAAGAGCTGATAGCAAGAAAAGAGAAATTTGAATTTTTGCAGCTGATCAGAAGTTGGCCCTGGTCTGCTGAAGAGATAGTTAATCTCTAACTTTCATTATTGTGCTGTTGAAAGGTTCCTGGTGTCTTGGCAGGTTTTGGGGGTTGGCAGCAGTGCTTGTAAAGGTTAAAGTTTTTGATGTTGCTACTGTTCCCCTACTGCCAATAGCAAATTATGGAGCTCAGAGTTGGCTGATGGATGGAATAGCTGACTAAAATTTTTGTTCTTTGTGCCAGGTTATTTGAGATCTATTTGCCTCCAGTATTTCTTGTGTTTACTAGCCTTTATCTTGATGCATTCTTTGGGGTATCTCAGGATGCCTTTCCAGCAGAAGGAATTTAATTTATCCTTTGCAGCCTTCAGAAAAACAATGTGATATAACAGATGTGCTGGATAAGGTGTGCATGTTTGCTTGCTTTAATTTTGAACTACTTACAGTACAGGTTGCTAACCTAACATGGGCAATAACCTGAAAATTGGTTGCACAGGACAGTTCTGTGGGTGATTTTGTGCTGCCTTTAATCAGTGAGTGAACAACATTGCTTTTGAAGCCACCTCCTCCATGCAGGCCTATGTGAAATGGAATCCAATGACCACATACAACAGTGAGCTGCAATGCAACATCACTGTGCACTCTGGGTCTGTTTTCACTGCATCACAGCGAGTGTAGCACAGGCAAGGTTTACAGCTGATCTACAAAAACATAGAGAGGCTCAAGATCATCCTTGTGCTAGGACAGTAGCTCTGAAAAGTAAGAACTTCTTAAATATCAACACTAATTATTTTCCTAATTATTGTTTTAATGCTATTGACTTTGTTAGCATTAGACATTGGGGCTGGAGGACAGCAAAGTGGACTTAGGTCCATTACACTCCTTTTATTTCAAGCAAACTCCTTCACAGAATAGGGATACAGAACAGTGTCTTCTGCATAAAGGTGCTAAATAATGTGCAGAATTTCAGCTTTTGTTATTTCATAGAAACCTTGTGAGCATCACTCACAGCTCCAGCAGAGACACCAGAATCTGAAGGAGACTAGAACAAAGGTTCTGAAGGCTCACCCATACAGATGTGTTTTTTTGGCTCATTGTAGGCTGGATGGTGTATGTAAACCATTATATTCTGGAAATTATAGTTGGACTGATTCCTTGAGATTTCTGCTATCCTTTATAATATCCTAAAATAGAAGCAAGTTACCCACACTTGGTAACATTTTATTAAGTTGTTATTATATGCTTATATTGAGAAACATCTTCAAAAACACAGGATGCTATGCCTCATTTGCTTTGGCAGCTCTAGAGATTGGTAGGCTGCTGTCCTGTTTGGCTGGAAGCTACATGGTTACATTCCCTTTGGGGAAAGCTGTGTTTAATATTTTGCATTTATTAGTATTTGAACAGAGACAAGAAAAGGGGGTTACAACATTTGAGACTGCAAGTCTGTCACCCATTTATGGCAGCATCTTTATTTTCTTTGCTAGTGTAGCAGAAGAAATTGAAGATTTACAGTACAGAGAGATAGCTTTTATGGTTAGAGGGCAAATCTGTCTTAATCCTGATTCTGCTGTCAGACTTACTTTGTTTTGCAGTGCAGAATACACCAGGAAGGCCACATTCCCAGTTTCAGATGGGTTTTCAGCAAGGTTATTGTTTATTACAGAAATATGGTTTGACTGACTGTCTGCATCTTGCCTCATATATTTGGAATTTTTATGCTCTGCCAACTTTCTTAACATGACAAAAGAGACTGTATATCCTAATATATAAAAGCCAGAACATTAGTTAAAGCTAAAGCAGAAAATAGTGTCAGCAGTTATAGGACAGAATAAAAGAGGAAAACAGAAACACAGATTTGAATAAAAAATTCTGCAAGAAGGAGAAATAATAACAGCTTTAGGCCATATTCTTTATAACCACAATAGCCATATAAATTAGTAAGGTTTGGTATGGTCACAGGCAGCCTTTGATTTCCCACAAAAATTACTTCAGTAATATGCTGTAAAATGCAAAGCATCAAGTTAATTTTTAGAATCAAATGTTTCTTAAAATGGGCTGCTCAAGGCAAAATGCCAAGATTCTATTTGATAGAAAATTTTCTAAGAGCCTTTCAGTAGGGTAATCCCTTCAATTAAACTACTTTGCATAGATTGTGTTTTTTACACACACTTTACCTAAACTTAGACAGTTCTTGGCTGCAAACCTCTTAGGGCAGGGCCTTGGAATAAAAGCATATTGCTTTATATTAATTCCCACTGCTGAACCTCTATGCATCTTGCAGAATAGGAAGAAGAAAATATTTTCTAGAATAGTGTATATGTTCACTTTTAAGCCTTCATTTGTGTGGTCTTTTCATAATCGGCTGTCTGCTGGAAACAACCTTCCTCCTTCCCAAAATTTAAGGAAAAAAAAAAAAAGAGATAATAATAAAAAAGAGATTATAATAGATTTACCTGCATGAGATCCACAGCATCTTTTGCATCCCTCTCAAAGAAATCTGGAGGAAAGTCTCGAGATGGAGGAATGGACTTTCCATATCCCCGAGGATCCCAAGCAACAACTGTGAAAAGTTGCTTATTCATAGATTTAAGCTGCGGTCCAAAATCAGTTTGACCACTCCCTGAAACATGGTAATTTTTCAATTTTATTAACCATCATAATGCTTACATAGTATACATACTCTAAAGGAAAACTGGGGAAACCCAGTAACTTTATTCCAATTAAGAGATTATCCAACAAGTGAATTACTCTTTAATTGTAACTATCCACTGCAGCTCTCAGACAGGAAGTACCACAACTAAAATCTTTAGAAATATCTGCAGTATGTTCAGAGCAAACCATTTCTGGTAGGTATGAAAGATTATCAAGAACAGTGTTCTCACATATGATTAAATACAGTATCTTAAACTGAGTTACCTGAGTAGGGATTTATCTGATGCCTTAAGATTTTAGCTTTTATATTGTTCATATATTTGTAATTCTGCAATTCCTTAGTGAATAACTTTAAACTCCACATAGTGTTAGCCACTGCTTTCCCATTTTGGTCAGACACAACAATTCCTCTCTAGGCCTGGGAATCAAGGACACCAGACTGTCTCAGGAATGTAAACAAAAGTGAGTTGGAGGGGAGCAAACTTGGAGTAAATGACTTCATTACCTGAAGCTGTAATTGGAAGGTTACCCCCCCAATATGCAAATTGATCAAACTCATAAAAGGGTGAAAACCTGTGACTCATTTCCCATTTTGGGGTGTAGCCCCTGGGGGGGCTTTGTCTGCCCACAACATACCTGAAGGCCCTTCAATAAATATAACCACTTTTTATTCCCCTAATTCTGTCTGGCCTCTGTTTTAGGTAGCCCATTAAGGCATCATAACTTGAACAGATTTAAAGCACTAGCACGGTCATTGCTGTTTACATGGGCAGCACAGGTGAAACTGAAAGGGCAGAAATATTCTGCTACAAATTCTTAAGTGAAAAGCACTGTGCCAGACAGTTGTTATTTGATAAAACACCTCTATGAGAATATTGGTGCTTAAAGCTGACCTTTAAATACTTTGTTGCCTGAGGAGACTGTGGTGACACAGAAGCATAAAGCTGCATATTTTGATTTTTCTAATCTGTAAAAGTAAGCCAAATACAGCCATTTTTTCTGATGCAGAACCATTTCTTTTATTAATGACTCAGACCTTCAAAGGATTTAAAAATGAAGTACTCTACTGTACTAAGCTATCTATGAATGAAGGTAATCTAGCATGAAAGTAAGACTGCAATTTATGCCTTATTTGTGTTGTGGTCTTGAGGTAACAGCATCAAATGCTATTTGATTAAAACTTGTTCAAATTTAATGTGCTGAAATATAAAATTGGCTATCCACTGCTGTATTAAAAAGGCCATTTAAAGGCATTTAATGGTTTTTTTTTTTCTTGTTTACCTGGAGAAATCTGTCCTCAGATACCATCAACAGGGCTAAGTTATAAAAGAGGCTGTATATAGCCTGCTATGATGAACTGATTACATACTGACATGATCTCTTGCAAAACCATTTAATAGCTAGTCAGAGGCAAAATATCAGGTTGTTAGAAAAATGCCAACACAAACTGATTAATCTCACATTCTTGCAGAGGCCTTGTATGACCTCTGCACCATGAACATGCTTGTTATACAATATTTTTATCACTTAAAAATTACACAAGACTGAAAGCATATCTGAATGCTGTGTTTTCTTAGCATTTTTGTAGCTAGAAAGAGATATATTTATTTTGTTTTAATGTTTTAATGTAGTTTACAAATAGTCTAGAGACTAATTCTAGTGACCTTGTTACCACAACAAATGTATTAATACTGTAAGTAGCATAAAATAATCTTGTAAACTTAGTGTCTGTTTTCTGACAAAGGGAAGAAGGATGTGTCAGTCAGAACATGAAGTTCATTCCCACATGTTGCCCCAAAGTGCTAAACAATAAACTTTATAAGGCTGAAGATACTAAGCCTAAGTTCTTTTTGTAATAATGCTAAGTGCCCAACAGCAGTGTATTCAGAATACTACTACTAAATAATCATCAACAACAATAATAATATTGCTCATAACTGAGGAAATACATTATTTCTATTTAAAGAGTTTGTATTTGGAACAGGATTGCTAGTTTAAAAAGCTGTTTAAAACCAGTAGATTGAAACATATGACTACTTGAAGGACAACTAGCATTAATTTTTTTCTACCTTCCCCTTGAGAATTCCTTGAAAGAAAGAACCACTTCTTGAAGGCTTGAAAACGTTGCTGCCAAGAAGTACAAATGTTTCCTGCTCTTCAGTTCCTGACATTTTATCATCTTATGCAGCAATTCAATTAAGCATCAGCCCAACTCTGAGCACAGTAACAGTCCTACTGACAGCCTGCCATGAACTGTTGGTAAGTCTGATGGGTCCTTTAGAACTGCAAGAATGCAGAAAAAATAGGCTGTGTTAATTTTAAAAGGTTGTTATCAAAAACAGAGGGTTTGATTGACAGGTACCACTTAGCTAGCAGAAACTGTTGTCCATCTCAAAGAGCCCCAAAGCATCTTAATGATGTTGCCCTGAATAAACAAAATGTGAAAATTCATCTTTAAGCAAAAAATAAGTTTTAACAGTGACTTCTTCAGAATAAACTGTAAGGGTTAGATTATGTCTATTAATTCAGTTGGAATCCATCCAGCTTCTAAAAAGGAATGCATAATTCAGTCTGTGTAACAAATACAGCTGACCTGATTTTTCCCCCCTTCTGCTATTTTCTACCTTGTGTAGCTCTTGGCCACCTGTCCTGGACACTGCCTTTGCACAGCTAAATCCAAAAGTACAAGTGACCACTGTGTAAGTCAAAACATTGTATAAAAGGTAAGATAAATGAAATCTTCTAAAAACTATTAACTGATAGCAACAACCCTGTGTTTTCCTTTCTGTTTTAAGTGTAGCAATTTTTTTTTTAATGAAAATGCTCCACCATCAGGTGTTGAATACATTACAAAATAGTTTTGTGCATTCTTGCTTGAGACCAGATGGATAAAGAGGTGGTTGCTCTACAAAGACAAGATAAAATCTCCAAACCTAGCATTCCTGGAAGCAGAAGAACAGCATGACTTCCTTCTCCTGTTTGCTGATAATGCAGGTGGACTCCATTCACTTGGATTTTGGCAGATGTTATTGAAGTACTAGGGGTAGGGAAAGAGGAGAGAAATAGGAAAACATTCAGACAGTTAATTTTCATTACTACATGGTCACTCCAGGAATAATTACTTTTCCTAGATATGAATGACAGTACTGTGAGATTTTAATGGATTGCTTGCCTTTCATGGGTGCACAAAAGACTGTAAAAAGCTGCTCAGGAGCAGAGAAGTATTCAGTTGTGACCACCATGTAGCATTCATACCCTGGCTAAAGGGTTGGGGGGGAATAAACAGACTTGATGGTGCAACCAGGAAAATATAAAGGCAGCTTTACATGGCTACAGAAACATTGAAATAAATCCATTAGAGAGGAGAAACCTCATTCTGTCACAGCATAACTTTCGAAATGCCTGGTGTTCACCTTGCTATTACTAAAATGAGCTTCTTCATCTGCCAGAGAAACCACAATCTATTGTTGCTGTTCTTCAGGAGCCACAGGGTCTGCAATGAAAACCACTTTGCACTGAGATGAGAGCAGAGAAGAAGAATGTGATAGTAATACTTCTGTCAGTGTAATCTCACCAGGAGATAACACCTAATTGGAAAATACCACATGAGCAATAAATCCTCTCACTAACAAT
The DNA here is from genome assembly GCA_013398075.1 of Notiomystis cincta. Taxonomy (NCBI): domain Eukaryota; kingdom Metazoa; phylum Chordata; class Aves; order Passeriformes; family Notiomystidae; genus Notiomystis; species Notiomystis cincta. Next base: position 22,049 of record VZRX01013835.1, read on the forward strand.
TCACCACAGAAACCAACTGCACAGGCCATCTCTCAGCCCCAACACCTAAACCCCTACACTAATCTTCAGTACAAAGCAAGACACGTGTGTAAATGCAAATAAGTGACCTGAGAAACCATGTCCAGATACAAACACCTAGTGAGAAAGCAGAGAGAGCATAGATCCCAAGTATCTTTTTAACAGTATAAACCACTGCATCTGTTCTCCCAGGCAAATTTGAGCCCTAATGGTTGCAAAACATCTTTTCAACAGCCTAAGTAATTTTATTTAAAGGTAATATGATAAAAATCTTGCCATTTGGTTAGCTACTGATTAACCCTCATTTTATCTAGATTAAATATTCTTGCCCTATGAATTCAATCACTGTGAATTTCACGTGTATGTTGTTTTCCAGTCTTAGATGTAACAATAATCTCTATTCCATGACATGCATTGGGCAATTAATTAAAAATACAATTTTAATATATGAAGTCTGAACTACTTACAGTATGTGTAGAGCTGAAAGTGGTAGGCTACAGGCAAACAAATCCCACTAATTTAAACCCTTTTCACAAGAAAAACAAACAACAGCATGGAAACTCAGGTTCCCAATACAAGTGGCAGTTAAACCACAGAAAGTTTTTCAACACAAAGCCAATTTTGATATTACATAAAATCTTGGGTCTACATAGCCCATCATGCCACATGCCTGAATAAAAGCTGTGGCTGTGCAGAATAATATCAGCTCCTTATGTGCAGATCCAATTTGAGAACTGGAGTACAAATGCAGATCTGTGGCAAGAGTACAGCTCAAAGAAATTAATTGCATCATTACAACTTCAGTGAGTTTTGCTGAATTGCTATGCTAATGTGATCCAAATGATTAGTCTGACTGTAATGCTGAACTTCCTTAAAGTCCATATATCACATTTGATGTGGTTTATACACCTCACAATTCTGCATGTAGCACTCAGATGGCTGCCTTACCCCCTTTTTGAATACTGACTTTCACCTTTTTCCTCTTTATAAAGGTTTTTGTATTCTTCATATGCCATCTTTTGGTTTGTCATTAATTTCAACAGGTCCTTTATTATAGTTCTCACCACAGTATATCAGCACATTGCTCATATTAAGTTTTAAGAATTATGTGATTTTTTTTTTTTTTTTTGCTTATGATAAGTAATTGCCAAACCACTTCCATTTTCTAACAAAACAGAAATAATCAACTTCTTGTTACCTTTTTCAGAACGGGTTAGCAATGTACAGTTTAATTGACAGTTATATCTTCTGCTTTCCTGGTTCAGATTTCTTTTCCCCCATAGTTCTACATTTTTAAGATTAATCATTAACATCAGAGGCTTGAGAATTTTGCTGAGTTTGTAGTGTTTTCCATTCTTGGATTATGCCTCAGTGTGAAGTCCACTGAAATCCAGGAGTTTCATGCAGAGGGTATTTTCAATACATTTTGGATTAACAACAAATGAGTTGGGTTTTTTATGAGAAACTGTATTGGAACTGGCAACATGTAAGGCAGACTTGGTCTTCCCAATACCAAATTTCTGTGAGCCTGAAACCACTTAATCAGTGTGCTTTTCAGCAGGATGATTTCAGTTCTGTTAAGTTTCCATAAAGAATGTTTTTTCCGTTGGTTGACAGAATTGGAAACTGTGGTAAAATAAAACAAAAAACCCACCCTGATATTTTGAATTAGTAATGTTAAGGTGTGTAACTCTTTGAGAAGCAGTGGATTCCTACTGCCTTTGTTTACCAAGGCAGCACAGATTCAGAGTGGGCAGATTTTGTACTTCACCTCGTATTCTGTAGGAGTGCAGCTTAACCTGGGAACTACCTCTCTTCCAGCTGTGCTACAATGCGACCTACTCTTCACCTGTGCAGTGGAAAAAAATCATGGTACTATGTCAGTTTTCCTCAACAGGATCTGCGGAATAAGCAGTATGATAGAGATTAGATATATGTGTTCTCTTTGCGACCTCGGTGACCTCCAGGGAGCCCCTCAGGAGCAGCAGGCGGCCAGAAGGGGGGTGACAGGCACTGACCAGACTGGGCTGCGGAGCCTTCCCGGGACAGATCCTTGCAGCGCAGGGGGAGCGGGAGCGGGCTCCTCACGGACTGCCTCAGTCCGCACCTTGTCCTCCCCGCCCTCCCGGCCCAGCGTACACCCCCTCCGCCGGCACACTCTGTCCATCCCGCCGCCCGTACGACAAATATCCCTTCCCCAAGGGAGGAGGGAGCTGGGGACGGGGAGAAGGAGGCGGCTGAGGAGTTTACCCGTAGCAGGCGGCCTGCTGTCCCCGGGGCGTCAGCGGCGCTGCCCGGGCGGGCGGCAGCAACCGCGGCAACACCAGAGCCCGGCGGGCCCGGCCCGCGCTCCGGCAAAACATCGCACCCAGCGA
>VZRX01013837.1:0-43887 GCA_013398075.1 Notiomystis cincta
AATTTTTACATATTTCACATTTTTCAACATTTTAACAAAAGAAAAATATAAAATTCTCAGTAAGGATACCTTATTACAGTGCTCCTTGTACAGTTTAATCACTTCATAAATACTCTAAGCAATATAGGTAGAAAGAGAGGCCTCTGTGCATTCTTTAACCAGCATTTTTATAGTTGGTCTTTCTTCTTTGTAAGCTTCTTTATTGTCTCCAGAGTATTTTGAACTGTTGCTGGTGCCATGGCTGTGGTGCTGCTGTTGAGGCAAGGCTGTGGGTCAGGAATACTGCCTGATGCCATTCAAATCCAGAAGGATGAGTCCCAAGTTCACAGACTATAACCAGCTAAGTAGAAAACATTTAAGTTGCGTGGCCTAGTGGAAACCATCATTTTCCATTTGTCACTTCTTTATTGCCAGGAGCAGGTGCCACAATGCAGTCTCTCAGGGCTCATGGAGAGTCATGTAGATGACTCCTAACTAATGCTAAGAAAGCGGGACAAAACCCCTAAAAAGTGCATTTATGAGGAGAGGCTGCTTTTTAGGAAGTGAGAAGGTTGTCTTTTTTTTCCTGGCAGGAGTCTAGCAGAATTTCTCCTGCTGCAATTTGTACCACTCTCATCTCAGTCCTTCCCTGTGCACCTCCAAGGAGACTACTCCTGTTGAGCAGTCAGTTCCTATTCTTCCAGGTGTTTCTTGTACCTCATACCCCAGCATCTAAGTATCTTGGTGGCCCTTCTCTGTGCCCACATAGTTTTGTACACCTTTCATGGACAGGAGATGTACAGGTAGCCCACATTGTCACAGAGTAGAATAGTTTGGAGACCAAGGACTTGCAGAGACTCGGCACTGAGACATTCAAGTGTCACTCGCTGTGAACCTGTGGATTTCTGGGGGAGGGTCTATAGTTTCTTATTCTTTGATTTTCAGAAGGTTTTACTGATCTGTTTGATTTGGTTTCCATAATTTTAACTCCTTGAAAACCACTAGTGGGATTTCAGAGAGGACAATCCACAACAGCCAGGGGGGTGCTGTGTAATTAGCAGTCCTGACACTTTTTTTCCTACCCTTGGCTGGGAATCCTGTGCCACTTAGGAATTATTTAGTGACTAATCAGTAATTCTTCTGACAAATTATACACTTAGGATTTTGGTATAGTATAAACATATTTGGCATAAAATCAAACCATATGATTATTAATAAGATTCTATAACATTATAGTGCCATCTCCATCTTCAAGGAGCATGTTTTGATGATTCAGCCATGGTTATACTGTTTTACAGATAAAGCACAAATAATTCCTCCTCCATGGTGTAGGGAGGACACGTGTAGATACATGCTGGAGCTCCCTTGTTGAAGCATCTTTGTGACCTCCCTTAGCTATGTGCAAAAGCTGAAGGAGTAGGGGAGAAAATAGGGATGGAAATGATAAGATATCAATCTTATGTTCTTTCTCTTGGAAATGAAAAGGTCATGTTCTTTCTCTCTGAAGATTTGTGCACTTGGTGAAGAGGAAGAAATTGTTGAGTGTGGAAGGCTGCAATTAGGTCACCCTGAAGCCTTCTCTTTTCCAGGCTAAACAATCCCAATTCCCTCAGCCTTTCCTCAGAGGAGATGTGCTCCATCTCTCTAATCAACTTGGGGTCCCTACTCTGGAGTTGCTCCGACAGGTCCACGTCCTTCCTGTGCTGGATGCAGCCCTGCAGGTGGGGTCTCACCTCCCTGGGTTGGAAGTTGTCTGGAGCAAGGTACCTTCTGCTTAGAAGCAGCACAGCTGGGTTTGTCCAGCTGCCATAAACAGAAACATCTTAATGCTATCACGTTCTGCAGAGAGGCAGAACGATTGATTGGGCTGATGGATTGGTTTTTACAGCATTGAGAATAAGCTCACATAGCCTGGAAGGACAGATGTGCAGACACAGCACCCAACTAACACAGTGACATGGCTTGTAAACTACAGCTGCTTTTTACCTGGCTGCTTTGGACTTGGACACCCTGAACACAGATGTCTGCCTCACTCCACCTTGTAGATATATTCTGAGTTAACTTTGTGGGATTCCTCTGATTCGTGGCTGGATTCCTTCACTTACTCAGTGGGAGGGAGGTACCCTTGTCTGTTTTCAGCTTAGGCAGCAAGAAATCTTTTTCTCACACTTTGTGTCTGTGTTGTTAGTTTACTGAGTAATCTCTCCCAGGCTATGGTGGCTTGGTTGTGTGTTTATCAAATGTCTAGAATAATGGAGTCTGATTTTGACTATGCAAATAGTAAATAACAGCACAAAAGACCAGAAAAAAAGTTGGCATCTTTCAAAAGCTCAGAATGAGTACATATCATTTGCAATTTCAGAGCGGAACTTATCTGGCTTTTTAGTCCTTGTGTAATTTAATGGGTGTGTATGAGGTGAAGAATTAAAAAAGAGGCTGAGAGGCCTATGAGCATTCCACAGGGGAGTATTTTAAATACAATATAAGTGACAGTCCTGCAGGTAATAAGTGTATTCAGGTGAAATAGACTCCCTGTTTCCTGATGAGCAGCTCAATGCCCATTCCTGTCACGTTTCCTGTCAGAAACAGAGTGTAGCCAGGGCTCTTCTGTATTTGGGTTGAAACCTCCTGATGTTTTCAGGAAGATGCTTGTATTTCAAGCCTGAATTCTGGAGGTTTCTGCCCTCTCTGTTGGAAGAGTAGAAATCCAAAGGCAGGCAGAGCTGTACTATTACTCATATGAGTCTGTCTCATTGTTAGCACTATCTTAGGCCGCGTATCTGTGGCTTGGAGCGACTGGTAATTGAACTAACCAGTTCTTCAATGAGATCTAGATGGTATCTTCCTCTCTTGGGACGAGTAGAAAACTTCACTGTGTAGCCTTTATTAAGGTGGAGCTAGTCATTTTAACACAGGATTTTCAGTGTGCCATATGAAATAAATTCATGGGTAAGTTAGATTCTGTGGGAGAGACCTTATGTTTTCACTATAACTCAATACAAAAGGACAAAATTGAGTGGAGTTACAGCAGTACTGTCTATTGGTTCATTATACTTAATAAACCAACAAAAAAAAAAAATCTGAGGCCTAAATGCATATTTTTCTGTTAAGATAACAAACTTCTCATCTTGACTTTCAGGAACTATTTGTTAGTTCTATGTTTGGATCAAAAGATGGTTTAGAAGATGCTTTATTTTTTATAAACTTAAGTTCAAAACAAATAGGAGTCTTATCCCAAACAACTTCTACATGTGTGCCAGGGTGCTAGGAATATCTTACAAAGAAATAAAAAATTAGAAAATCAACATGTACTTCATAATGTAAGTTTTTGTCATAAGTAAATCTAGTCAGATGATAAACTAGTCTGTTTTGTTATGTGGAAAGTCCCCTTTTATCCCCCTGTAAGTACTAACCACAATGTGGTAGTGAGACTTAAATACAAAAACATGATCAAAAAGTGACCTCAAGTATAAACAGTGTGAAACAGTGTAGTACTTTAGTCCTGAGTATTTTTATGAATCCTCTGCATCCTAAATGAACCCAATTTTAATGGGCTTATATCTCTTTTCTCCCCACTGCAGAGCAGAGTGCTCAGAAGCTGTGTGTGAGCCTGGCAGGAGCTGCTGGCACTGGAAGAATGTCCCACTAGCTGCCAAACCAGTGGGGCAGCATTGGAGGCAGTAATAATAGTTCAGGGCTCACCTGGAGGTATTCGAGGGAGGATTGCGTGTTGCAGGGGTGCTTGCTTTGGCTGCCGGGGAGGAACTCAACAGGAAGTGTCCAACCAAAACTTGGCAACTTTAAATTCTCAACTTCTGTGCCTACATGTGCTCTAGCAAGTTCAAATATTGAGCACAGTATTTTTGATGACATTGTGGTGTTGCCTGATGTAATCAAGGTTTTTGTGATGAGTGTTTCAATAGTCTGTCGAGTTTCTTCTAAAAGTGCAAAATACAGTTAGGCTACAAGAGATGTTTAATTACTGTTAGAAAGGTATTTGAATCACTTCTCACTGTTGGATGCCTGTTTACTTTATCTGATATGTCTTCAAAGATTTATTTGTCAGTTGTTTTCCTTGGAATTGTTTTAAGTTTGGGGTTTTTTTTGTGTGTGGTTTTGCTAAATATGATCAGGGTGATTTGTTAATATCACTGCTGTTGTGATTAACTAAACTCTACAGTTTAGTTTTGTTTGGTTTTAAAAGAAAAAGAAAGGTCTGTATACCTGTTTGGACAAGTCTAATCTCTTCTAAGTTAGATCTGAGTTACTTGACAACCTTTGGCATATTTCCTTGTGTAATTCTTCTGAACAGTGCTTTCCCCCTCCCTGCCTGTTTTCTGCAGTAGTGCTTCTCCTGCATCAGCTTAAAGCAAGTCCTTTATGCTGTAAAGACTCCACATTTTGATAACTGGTTAGAGTTTGTCAAAGTTCAGAAATTTTCTGTTCCCACTGCTCCTTATAATGTTCCATGGAGTTCTTTCTCACCCAGTGATGGACTGGATAGGCTTTTCCAGGTGAATTTGAACTCCCCTGTCACTATCATGGGACAGCTGCCAAAGCCATGTGCTGTTATGTATTCATTTCTTCCCACAACAAGATATATCGGTTCTGCCTTTGTTTCACGTGAAGCAGGAGTTGACAAGAGTTTACCATTCATTTCCTGGTCAAGACTCTGCAACCAAGACAGGATTTCTCTCTCATCAGTAATACTACTTATTTTTTACCAACATGCAATTCCCTCAGTTCTTCTTCTGGACATGATAATCCCCAGGCTATCCACCATTTGATCTGTTTCTCTCATAATTCTGAAATATATTTTTATTTACTTCCTTTACGAGCTGTATTGCACCACAGATGGGTGGAGTAGATTTGATATAAATTTTAAAAATATAAAATAATTTTATATGTAAGACATAATAATTGTTTTCATCTAACATGTGCACTTTGGTTTACTACTGAGTTTTCTTACTAGCAGGATGTCTATTACATGTGCAGATGATTATAAATAAATTTTGCTGCTGATGACAAATTAAGTGTTTATGTCATCTAATGGAGCAAGTGTGAGCAGCCAGGTGTTGGCAGCAGCAGGCTATGATGTGTGAGATACACGTGCTTCCTTTCTTCTGCTTCCAAAAGAAATCAGGGTGCTTCTCCAAGAGCAGATTTTGTTACTTGGTACTTTTCTTTTTTTTTTTTCTTTCTCAGTGTGTGTAATATTCCATCTAGTGTTTGAGTCATTTTTACTTTTGAAAAGAGTTACGAACCCTCTTCCAAGTAGCCTCTTACTCAGTTTGTGGGAAGAACATATGCAGTTGCCTTTACCTCTCCAATCACATTAAGAGTATCAGGGGAAACAGCTGTGAAATAAGGGCTATTGAGAGTTAAGGTCATGAAAATAAATACTAACTGGATACTGAAATGTGGGCAAGCTTACTTGATTTAGCATTTCTTATGCCTTCCCTGGGTTGCCCTCGCTGGCCTCTCTTTTCCTTGTAATTTTAGCCTGTGAATACCAAAACTTTGGAGAGATTTTGAGTATGCCATTTTCTGAACTTTAGGGTCAGGTTTTTACAGGAGATGTTAGAAATTGGTCAAAACCAGAGAAATTATTACCGTAACAGCTCCTCAGAACAAGGGTTTGGCAGAACCTTTTTCTCTGCACATGCATTCTGAATATTCTCTTTTGCTTTTGAGCAGTGGTCCTCATTCGTGTTCAGGGATGTGTGTGTGTGGTTGCTGTGCTCAAACACAAGGAATTTCTAATCTAGCAATATCCACAAGGATCCACAGATTTGCTGCTGCCACTTGTGCTTCCCATCAGAGGAACAAAGGGCCAGAATTCTTCCCACATTTCAAACACTCCTCAGCCTGAGTGCAAGTTTCTTGATCTTGCAGAGCTTTTAACTTCAGTTTCCAGTACTTTTAATAAGGTGGGGTTCATTGGTTTAAGTCCTTTGTCACCGAGTTCACAGAGCTGAAGAAGGACACATGAACAAACAAGGCAGTGACTGGGGGCATCTGGAGGAGTAGTGAGCACCTCCCAAAACTGGGAGCATGAATATTTTCCACTGGTGCTCATGCAGCTGTTGGTGACCTGCTTCTCAAGTGCCTGGGTGAGGAACAGGTGCTGTGGCACTGCCTGAGCCTTCTGCATCTCTGCCAGGGTCGGATCACGATCCAGGGACAATAAGGAAACAATTTGGGCACTATCCTCCCTCTGGTATCTTGTTATGTCATCCTTATTATCACTGTGGTGTCCAGTGCTGTTGGTGGCACGAGCCAGGATGCCAGGTTGTGTTTGGCAGAGAAGCCAGGCTGTGTCAGGGTATGTGAGCAGCAGGCAGCACTGACTAATGCTCCAGGACTCGAAATGGTGTTGCTGATGCCACCCTGTCATCACCCTGCTGCCTTTGGCCCCAAAGTCACCTCTGTGCAGAGGAAGGGTGTTGCCTTTCTCTATGACTCCTCACCATTTGCAGGAATTTAGGAGGATGTGATGGGTGTAAATATTCTCAGTCTTTGGCAATATGAGTAGGTCCTGGAAGGAAGATATGGTTTCTGAGACAGTGTAGGGATGCAAGGCATTTTTTGGGTACAGGGTGGCCCAATTAGACACTCTTCAGCTCCACATCAACCCAGGAGCAGTCCCCATGGCAAGAGAATGTTTGGAAGACAGTAATTGAGTTCACAGGTGTTGGAGATCCTGTTTCCAACTCATCCTTCAGGATGAAGTGATTGTGGATGAGCACTCCACAGAAGATTTCAGAGAGTTAAGGTCTGAGATGTGATGGACTAGCAGCATGCCACCACATCATACAGCCTGTCAGTATTGTTGGCAGTCCAGCAGACAGCCTTGGGAACAGGCTCTGTGCCTATAAACAAGTGTCCTCTGGGTGATGGATTTGCTGAGCTGACCTGAGCTGCTGGGGAAGTGGCACCTCCAGCATGGTCAGAAACTGTATTTATCATATTTAAGAGGTCCAAAGGACAGTTCTGCAGTTCCCCATCCATGAAATACTACATGTTTTCTGAGGGCATCCAAATGTGATGGTATATTCAGCAAAACACTCCTTGAAGTCTTCCTTTCACTTCCCACTTCTGAGTTAACTGATTATTCCTTTGTTATTATTCATGTGTATGCCTGTGGACAACCACAAATAGAAGAATGGAATTTTTTTAATGTGTTATTTAGCTTTCCTGAAGTAGTGCATAGGCACCTTCTGCAACCACTTGCTCTACATGTATGGCAGACTGGGATCACATGCTCATGAGGAAACTGAAATTTTGGGCGTGTTTTGTCCTTTATGACATCAATGCAAAGTACATTAAGCTACATATGAAGAATATCAAATGCATAGGTACTGCTAAAAAGCTCATCAAGTATGTGTGCTTCTACTGGAGTTATTTATGGTCAGTACTGATTTAACTCTGGTATCTTCTTTTTTTTCTGTTTAGAACATTCACACAAGATTGAATTAAAACATTTTTGCTGTAAGTGAAAGAAATAGCACAACACGATGGCACAGTAAAGTAAAACCAGAGCAGTGTACATTTTTGTGTGATAACTGAAAAATTGTATGAATTTCATAAATAGGCCTTGGAACATATGTCATCTCCTGAGGACATCTCACTGTGAAGGATTCCCAATCCCAGCCCCATGAGAAGGATTTTACATGGTGATGGGTCGACCTTGGCCAGAAATTAAACACCAGCCCACTTTGCTCTTCCTCCCCGTCAGTGGGATGGGGAAGAGAACTGAATGAGCAAAAGCAAGAAAAGACTCATGGGTCAAGATAAAGATATCTTAATAAGCAAAGGAGAAGAAAACCAATCCCAGCTGATGCACAATCCCTCCATAATTCCACCAGCAGACCACTGCCCAGCCAGTGTCTGAGCAGCAGCTACTTTGGAAAGACATCCGCCATCACATTCCACATGCTGTGGAATATCCATCCCTTTGGTAGTTTGGGTCAGCTGTTCCCTTCCAGCCCCACTTGCTGCAGAGAATCTATGAGAAATCAGTAAAGCTGTGGTGCTGTACAGGCAGCATTCAGCAACAGCTGAAACTTTAATGTGCTTTTTTAAAATTTTGATCTAAAATACAGCACCCTATGAGATGCTATAAAGAAAATTAACTCCATTCCAGCCAGACACAGTGCACACCCTTAGGTGCTTATCCATAGTTAATAATTTAGTCTTCACTGAAATATTTATTGTATCATTTTGTGGTCTGAAAAATTAGTGGAAGAACCTTGATAGTTAAACGTGTGGTGAGTTTTATGCACATACATAATCTGGAAGACAGAAAAAAACAAACCAGCTGTGACTTGGAAGATCAGAAAAGTCACTATGAAATAATCCAGGTTGCCAAAAAATTAATATTTTCTTATGTAAAGCTGATGAACAGTATTGTTCTATATATGTTTAAAACCCACACAGAATCTTTAATTTAGGAATTGACAAATTAATAATGGAAGTTGAAGACTGCTTGGTTTTTTTTTAAAGGGATTAAAAAATGGCTTTGTATTTTGAAAGCTCTTGAACTGCCTGGGATGCACATGAGGTCGGAGCTGCATCTTAGTTTTGGAAAAGTCCTTGACAATTTTTACAAATAAAAACATTTGTAGTTAGTAAGCTTAGAGCAAGGAAAAATAAATTCTAGACTTCAGAGCTTAATAAGATTGCCTAGGAAAGGCAGGAAAGACTCTTTTTGCCCAGTATGCTTTATCACATAATTAGAGAAAAGATTGCCCCACTTTGTTTATAAAATAAATAGTGTCTTTTTAATGCTTTAATGAGATACAGGTTTGCACATCTAACAGTATTTCATTCTCTAACTTTTTATTGTATAAGCTTTCTGTCTTCCTTGTAGACTTCCTTTTTGAATACTTGTTGTTGAACTTCCCTGTTTGTATTTCTTAATCCATTTAAGTGTAAATTGGGACACAAATCCATGTCCAAGCAAATGGCTGATCCTGTCTTACCCAGTGTGACATTCCCTGCTGTCCTGCATCACGTAGTGAAGTGTCACCCCTGGTACATCTGTTACCCTGCAGGTTACTGGAAATGCCACCAAGTTTGTGTGACTGTCACTATTGTCCCATGACCTTGATTTGAATGACCATAGGGGGGGTACACACGTTGTCCTCTCTCAGTGGCTTTGATGTTCACACCAGCTGTTCTGTGGTGTTGGTACCTCCTGCCACAAGTTTTCCCTGGCAGATGCTGGGTCTTGTTGATGGTAAATCTGATGGAGCAGCTGCTGGGCTGAAACTGTTAGGATAATTGCAGATGTTTCAGTGTAATTGTGTCTCCTCCCTTCCTTCTTATTGGACATACCCAGTTTTTGGTACAGGGCTTACCTCAGTGAGACTCAGAAGATTCTCAGCATAATTGCATTTCAAATAGTACTAGATTTTACCTCTTACCCCCCCCCCTGTTTTTTTTTTTGCTTTATTGCAGTTTACCTGTTGATTACATTATATTACTTAATATTTGAGTTTGAATTTTTACATGGCACCAACACAGAACAAGTGCAACAGAAAACAACACATTGCAAAAGCTTGAATCACTGCAGACAGTTTTTAATGTTTATACAAAATAATTTTTCCTGAAACTTCTTTCCATTTCCTCCAAGAAGAAGAAATGCATGATTAGACAATTGGCTTGAGGAGTCCTTCTTCTGTAAGTTGTTGAAGAAGTCTTCAACTCCTTCATCTCTCATACTTTCAGAAGTGTTTTACTTCTTCCACTCTGATTTCTTTATGTCTCATATGCTGGAACAGTCTCATTATTTAAATCTGCTCAATAATCTGTCCCAAATGTGTTTATTTTGGTTAGTTTTGCAGCCTTCCTTTTATGCTGCTCTGCTGTCCTTTAATCTAGCCCAAATTACAATTTAATAATGAAGGTGAGGGTTGAGGAGGACAGACAGTTCTAGTTCAAAAAGTTAGCTGTAAAACAGAGCCCTTCAGTCCTCTTGCACCTTCTGGTGTTGCTGTCCGTGGTTCAGTCTGCCCAGGCTTCCAAGGGCACTTCTCTGCTTTCTTGTCCTGTGTACAGAGTGCAGTGCAGAGCTGCTGCTGCTGCTGCTTGTGGCTTACAAAACCCGAGGGGAACAGAGGCTTTTCTTTAATGAAAACTCTGCTTTTTTACTAGGGATGAGAAGAGCCTTTTAACAGGAATAGTTTAATAAATGCCTGCCAAAGTTTCTATAGGAAAACTGACTTTTGAACCAACTGTTTGAGTATTTGCCTAGCAGAGCATTGAAAAGAATGACTAAAGATAGAATCAAGCAAAAGAAAAGAATATAACATAATCAGTTTGGTTTGCCCCTTCTTCTGTTTATCTTCTAGAGGATTTCTATCTTTTCTTCTCCATCACAACTGCTTTTATTAATTTGTTTTGTGCTAATTAACATAGGGAGGTGTTTGGCTATACCAGCTATACCTTAGCTGGAAATTTTATGTTAGGAGACTGACATTTCATTTTAACCTATTTTGTGACTTCTGATCAATACTGGGAGGTTAAAAATGGGTTTGGGGTAATACATTATACAGATTTACATGGTAAGAAGATAAACTTTTAATGAGTGAGCAGGTTTCACACCAACAATGAGATGGGTATGTGAGATGCAGGTTGTTAATTCTTGATTTTTGTGCTGAAATTTGTAAATCTTGAGTCTTGTTTATTGTCTCCATTTTCACTGCTCTTCTGACACATCCTTAATGAAGTGGAGTATTGGGAATACTTGTGTAAGTTATTTTGGACAACTGAACTTACCTCACAGACCATTGCCTGAGAAGGATATGGGGTCTTGCTTCCAGGCAGAGCCATTGTTGTTCTGAAGTTCCTAAAAATGTTATTGCATGTTATAATTAGTGAGAGCTGAGTTATGAAAATTATGTTGAACTAGCTCTCATTAGGGAAACCAAGACTTCAGTGTCCTCTTTTTTCTGTAGCTCCTGGTTTTTTCCCCTGTTAATTAATGGAAACATTAATAGAAAATGGTGTGTTTCATTTACTTTTTTTATGTTAAAGATTTGTAATTAACAGACTTACAGACCAGGCTACAGTGCTGCCTTCTGGTGGAAACAGACCAGCTGAGGTCTTTCAATAAGGCCATTTCTTTATAATGCTTCTGCAAAAGCATGCCATTTTATTTTTATATCTGTAATTTACTATTTTATAACATTTACACTAATGAAAGGATCCATCTCAAAAATAAACATCAATATTTAGGAATTACTTGTCATCCTAAGTTACCTCTCCCAATCTCTGAATTCTTTGAAGTCGGTATCCCATTTGAAGACAGAAGAAAGTGCAGTTCTGCATTATGGTTAATGAATATCTCTTGACAGAGATTTCAGGGTCTGTATCTTTGCAGGAAGAAACTTTGCAGTCCTAAAGGTCTGCTGCCAGCTTGACTGCATCTTCAAGTGTGCATTTACTGCACACAGCAGACTAGAGGAGACTTTTAGAATGGTTTGGAGACTGGGTCCAGGGATTTTGAAATGGTCCCTTGTTTCACTGTGTATGTAACGCACTGAAAACACGATGGCTTTCTTTCTTTTCCCTTGCATAACTGATTCTACTAAGAGAATGTTGATTACCTCAGTTGTTTACTCATGCTCCCTTTTGGAGATTACTTAGGGTTTTGGAAAGGAATCTGTGGCTCCTTTAGCTGTGGGAATATTTTTAAGAAAGGAGGGGTTTACATTATACTTTGAAAAATCACCAAGACAAAATACATTGCTGTCTCAAACTGAGTATCAAAAATGTTTTGCCCCCAGATCCTGAGGCTTTATCTGTGGGAGATTCTGATTTCTTGTCCCTTGTGAATGAGTTGCCCCATCTGGGTCACAAATGACGAGATAAATGCCTTGTTAGACTGGTTCTAGCCCTTAGAGGGTTGAAAGTAGGCAAATGCAGAAATTAAAATAGAAGGTTTTAGAAGGTAACTACAGAGTTGCTGGCAGATGACTCTGTAGTCAGCTATTGTAAATAGGACATCTTGCATGACTTAAGTCAGTCTTTGAACTGGCTCCAGAACGACTTGCATTTCATGTGTAAAGTCCAAGGCTCATAATACATTTGTACCACATGATGCTTTAGGATAAAGTTTACTGTGTGAACTGTTTTAAAATTAAAATGCGATTGAAATGGTAGTAGAATTATTTTTTGTGATTTGAGATGTTTACTTAATTACTCTTTGTACTCAACTGTCAATTAGACGTCTTGCATAAGACCCAGAGCCAAGCTGAGCTACTTAACCTACTGAGACACTGGGATGGCACAAACACCTTTGGCTCCAAAAGAACACCAGGAAACTTTGTGTGTGGAGCTTTTGGGGTTTTTTGTTTGTTTTTAAATGGTCACGTGGACATTTTGAGACTTGAAGCTTCCAGCAGCTTGCACGCTGAAAGCCCGCAGAGCGTCGGAATGCCCGAGATGGTGTTCACACACACTCGAACAATGCGGTTTGTCACTGGGTGCTGTACTGGAGCAATTCGTTTCTTGGTGACAAAGAGCTGAAGCATGACATTTTACTGCAATGAAAATTCCTTCCTTCTGCAAGCACCACGGAGGCTACTCCTGCTCAGTACAGACCAGGTCAGGTCCACAGAAGAGCACACGATGCTGTAGCCGCAGGCTATTAAGAGCGAGTTCACTCTCTTAAGTTTTTATTCTTACATCAGCTTCAAACACTACCATAGTAATCTTATAGTTTTATAGATGGCATCTTTAATCAAAGATAAGGGGGATGATACAAAAATCTGCTTGTCACATGGAGATGGAGCTTTCATTAATTATAGACTTGACCCAAACAGAAGAGTAGGTGTGGCTGAAAGTTAATGCTTGTGGTGGACAAATCAAACTTGTTTTCATGCAGAAGTGCATGTGCGTTGAGATTATCCACCTCTGCTCTGGCTGTTTGTTAAATCAAAGAGTCAAGATAAACTTAATTTTTTTTAGAGGTGTGGCCACAGATCAGTGTCAAAGATAGTTTGTTGTAACCAGCTTTCTCAAAGTTGAGACCATATTTCGTTTTTTCTGAGGATTTTTCTTTACATGTAATGATTCCATTAAAGGAGCACATTGTTTTTACTCATCACGAAATCTGTGCCTGGTTTACTCTGTTCAGAATTGCTTGGCAGGCTCCAGCTCAGACATTTAATATAATTAACATGAAGGTGTTTCCTGCTCAGGAGGTATTTAAGCATTCTAGGATGATCAAGCAATGAGGCTGGAAGATGAGCTGTTCAAAACCAATAGTTGAAGGCCTTGTAGATTAGTAATCCAGGAGAGAGCTGTTAATGAGCAGAGTGGAAGCAACATTAAGTAAGTGTACTGAATTGTAACAAAATGCTCATCATTTTAAATAACAAAGCCTTACACAAAATTAACTGGGCTGTCAGTGTCCCAGTTAAAAAAATATTCTCTAGTTTGTCTGCCCCTCCTTTCCCAGGAGCCTCCCATTTTAGTTTTTCATTTCCCCCTCTCTTCTGTTTTTTGCATCCTTTCTTTTATCTTCTCTCACTGCCTGGAAGATCACTTTTGCTAGCTGTGGAAGAGAGAAGGAGGTGAAACAGGGGAGTAGTAAATGGATTTGACAAGAAGCAAAAATACTGTCAGGGGACAACTCGTTCCTCAAAAGGTGAAGCAAAAGGAACTCTGAAAGTGAAGCCCGTGGTCTTCTGGCTCTGTAAAGATGCAGAGATGCAGGTAGGCTGCCTTCAGTGAGCTTGTATCCAGAAGGAACCCTGAATTCTGCTGCTATTTACTCGGTAAGCTAGTCCTTCTGAAGAAGCCAATATGACTTCAAAGAAGCACTTCACAGTGTAAATCCATGTTATGATGTCTGTTTGAGCTGGCAGGAAGCCTGACCTCTGTGGAGGTATGTAGAAAACCCATCCACATCCATGTGTTTATTTTGATGTGTAACTTTTGACAGTTTAAGTAACTGTATTAATGGCATTTAAAGGAATGTGAGGATGAAGAGCTCTGATGATAATCTGTAGGGCTGTAGAAGGTACTGTGAAATGGTATCTTACATTGGTGCTGTGCTAGAATTTGTGGCAAAAATCCCTTTCTGTGATGCATCTGTGACTGCAGTTGATACAAGTTTTTGAGTCGCCTTTTCATCTCCACTGTTACCTTGTTGAAAGGTCTAATACTTTTCAAAACTTCTCTGAACTACTTCTTCTGCTGGACATCTGACTAGAAAAGCCATATGAGAATAGATTTTTACAAGTTGTATCTAAAAAGATGCCTGTGTTAAAGCATTTTTAAATTGTTTTCATAAATGTAACTGTGTATACACATAAAAGAGGAAGGTTGTTTGCTCTAAGACATGAGAGTCATGGACCTGGCCCGTTAAACACTCTCATAAATTGTGATTCAGTATTGTCATCTCTTAAGAAATGATGCTTCACTCAGATGCTCCATATTGAAATATACAGGGAATTTAAATAAAAGTAATTAATCTAGGATTTATATTAAAATCTTTGCAGATGTGTGTTTTCAGGCAAATGAGAAAATCCATAGTGATATCTTTGGCAATAAAGTTATAATTACTTAAAGCCTGAAATGATAAGTCCATTATTAAGTCTGGAAGCAACAAAACTTCTCATCTTACACAAGCTAACTTATCTTAAGTATAATTCTATGTTTTCCTACTGCTTCTTACTGAATATGTAATTTCAATTCAGTTTTCCATCCCTGACATCAAAAAGAAGTTGATTAATCATTATAGTAAATTGTTCTTCCTTTCTTCTTAAAGCTCAGTAAAATTTTAATGGCCAGTTTCCAAAGCTGAATTTACAAAGCTAAGTCTACATTCTTAATTGGTGCCTTTCTAGTGACACTTTAAAAAAAAAAAAAAAGATTGCTTTTTTCTGCAGCATGTTTGTAACTGTAGGTTACCTAGGCATTTAGATTATTGATATTCAGAAGTGACATAATAAACTTACATTAATGCAATTTGTAATCACAAATCTCCATTGAATGTAAGCCACTGTGTTATTTTGTGAGCAAAAAGTGGCTCAGTGCCTTGTTTCCAAAAGTCTGAGTTTCAATTGGGCTCAGCATAATTGATGCAAATGTGGGATGGCTGGTACCACACTAGTTGCTTGTCTTTGTTCTAGACAGTGGGCTAATTTAGCTCATGAAATCAACTCATTTTAGGTGAGTTCCTTTGCTGAAATTGCAGGGTGTGGTTTATGAAGATTTTGATGCATAGATAAATGAATGAGTTTATGCAGCACCAGCCAAACCTCACAAGTCCTGGTTGCATCTCATTCATTAGGCCCTTTCTTCACTCTCAGGCTCTGCTGCCAGGGGCTCACCCTTAAGCTGGGCTCAGGGACCTGCACAGGGTCTCCTCACTGGCCCAGTGGGTGCAGAGAGGCTGGACAGGGGAGGCTGCTGAAAGGCCACATAATCTTCTGGGATCTCACGCTGAACGGGACCTTCCCGTAAGCCGCAGTCCCCAGCCGCAGCCTGGAGCCGTGGTCATTCATTTCCCTGTGACAAAATGTGTCCCCAGCCCAGGACCCAGCACTCAGGTGTGTAACAGTGCATCCCTCCCTCCCCATCTGCTGCCTCTGAACCCATCCTGCATGGCCTTTCCTGCCTTTGGACAGTGGGAACAAGAGAGGCTTGTTTTGGTGTATGCAAACCTGTTTTATATCTTCTTGTGGGCAGAAGCTTTTCCCCCCAAGAATTAAAGACTCTCCTACTTGCTGCTGGAATTGCACTGTATTTAGAATTGTCCAGTTGAATTGGATTTATTCAGAGTTCCAGTTTGTTTCCACTAAAGTGGGACTTTAGTCCAAGGCAGATTATTGGATGCTCACAACAAACTTTAAAGAACACAAACTTCGCTGATTTTTTTGTCAACTATCGCTTTGAATCAAAATGCTAAAACTCACATAAAAGAGCAGGTGGGGAACTGCTGCAGGTTCAAAAGCATTTTCATGTCCCTGGTTTTGTAAACACCCCTCTGTATCTCCCAGTGTAGCTACAGAAAGTAGGAAAATGATGCAGTAACGTGATGTTTCTGTTCCTCAAGTCATGGTGAGTCAATATGAACAAAGCAAGACAAGCATCATGTGTTTAAAGAAATGAGTGATGCTGGCTTTTCGTCTCCTCAGTCAAACAGCTTCATCTGGTTCTTTGAGCTTCTTACTATATAAAATGAGATATTACCTCTGTTAAGTAACTCAATGTGATGATTATTGTTTATACAATGCTTTAAAGCTAGGCCACAGTATAAATATCAAGATGAGCTTTTCACTCATTGAGATAGTCCGGTGCAGCATAGTTACAATTGACCTCAGGGGCAAGGATATTATTAGTTCATTGCCCACCAAAACTGGAATTTAACTTTGCTTGGCCTTGCTGGATGCTACTGTGATATTAGACATGATTTGTTTTATATTACTAGAAGCAACAAAGTTCATTATGTATTTGTGCTGGCACATCTGTCAAAACAATTTCACGGGCTATCAAAAGTTGCCCGTACTTACACATATTCAAAGAATTGGGTTTCCCCTGACAGGTTTCACTATACAGATTAATTTTTCCCAAAAGTTAGGAGTTGAAAAATTACAGCAGAAAATTCCAGGAATATTTTACAAAGCCAGTATTTAGCAACCAACTTTAGCTGTCTCCCAAACATGTCTGTGTGCACCAAGTTGATGTAACATCAACACTTGGCTGTGGGAGGAATGGAGTGATTATTGAAGGCACACCTGGCATCTATGTGGAGGTGCCACCCAGTGGCTGGATGATAATAATGAGCTTTTCTGATGAATTAAAAAGAAAGGCCAAAAAAGGGAAAAAATGCTTAAAGGAGTACATCTTACATTAATATTTTACTAATTTTGGGGATTTTTTTTTAAGCATCACTATCAGCACAGAGAGTTAAGTTTCACAAAAAGTGATAACTGACAAAATTTGTTAATGGTCTTCAAATCACAGAATAATAATTCAAAGAGTCTCCAAGTGATGAAATGACAAAATGTATTCCTTCTTTAAAATGAGGTTTTAGGAAGCAGATCAGTACACATTTCAGTTATTTTGTACCAAACCAAATTTTTGTTTGTTGTTAAATTGTGATTTTTCTTATGCAAATGAGGGCTAGAAATACAACTAGAGATAAGTGATTGTTTGTGGTAGGCATTAACTGAAATTTATGATGCATCTCCTCATAGAAACATCAATACAGAATGATAATAACCTGATTTGTACATATAAAAAGGGAAAAAGTGAGTTGCTGTGAAGATACTTAAGATGACAGCAAGATACAAAATTAAATTTATTACAGTTAATTCCATGGTTGAGAACATCAGGAGGCAAAAGAGTGGAAGGATGATGAGCATCTGGCACAAGCCTGGTATAGACCAAGCTCTATGCTACTATTCATGAATATTTTAACTGGTTATATAATGGCAGGGTTTCTGGGCAGCTAACCCCATTATTCACTAAATTTCCAGATTATCTAGCAGATAACCTTATAGTTCAACTTACTTTTTGTATTTTATAATTCATCTTTCTCAAGTGTCTTTATTGGGTTTTTTCCGTAATTAGTAGAGGTGCTAAAGAAGTTAACTTCAAACATAATTGATAATTGCAGCAATTTCTATGACAGAGGCCCTTTTTTATTTTGTAAAATTGAAGAGGATCACTTGGAATAAGAAACCAGAAGCTGCTTGGATTCACTGTGTTAAAGATTTGGCTACAGTGCAGTACTGTGTGTCTGTGTTAGCACTCAGAAAAACATGTTTTGAAGGCCTAATGACTGTAGTATTTCCAGCTGCATGCTGTTTGAAGTGCAGGAAAGCCAGGAGCTCGGAGCCATTTCATCTCATGAGCAGTTGCTCAGAGCTTCAACAAACTGCCAAATGCAAGTAAATACATTTAATAACCTGAAATTAATATATTGTACTGGGGAGGCGGTAGAAAGAAAAAACAAATACATGTAGGAATGGAAGTGGACAACAAGTATGACAAGTTTGTGGTATTAGAGTGGCTCAGAAAAGCTCTGTGCAGTCTTTGTGTGAGCAAATGTATCATGGAACAAAGCAACGAGGCAGCAGACCTGCTCTTCGTGGCTTTTTGTGTGAGTGGAGCAAGGACTTTGTATCCAGCTCTGGACACATCTTTGCTGGAGAGGTCTTGTCAGAATGAAACAGAGAGGAGAACATGGGAATTCCTTTACAAAAGAGAAGATGATCCTAAATAATGGTTGAGTGAGAGATACAGCTGAAGCCTGCAAGTATTTAAATGGTACAAATTTGCCAAACAAAGGAAGGAATTATTTAGGCTGAATTAGTAAGGCAGAGTGGAATAACTATAACAAAGGGTACTTTTAGGTGAGGTATTAACCATGTTATTAAGATATATGACAAAACACCTCGAAGTAAGCCAGTAGGAATACTTCTGTGCAAACAAGATGTGACCTAAGGTAGTTTAAACAGACTTTTCAATCTCTAGGATCTAGAACAGTGGAGGCAGAAAGGTGAGACTTGATTCACCTGTGAATATGAAGCCTGGCCATTAGATGGCAGGGTGCTGGCACAAGAGGGTGTGTGCCTCCCTGCCACTTCTTAGTGCCATGCCCAAGGAGGAGCTCAGAGCCATTCATCAGTCCAAGGCCTGAGAGAAGCTTGAAATGCTCAGTTTCCTTATAAAAATCACCCACACCCATCCTGTCACTCCCACAGCAGAAGGACATGAAGCAAATGTCCCCCAAGCACACATCCCTTCAAAGACCTGTGTGTCTGCTCTGGATTTTCACTGCCTCAAACTCTGTGTGAGTAGGGAAATAGGTGCAAGAGGTGTCCCAGTGTAGCAACCACTTTGTGTACGAGCAGAAGTTGGCTCTTCTCTTCTACAGCCAGGGACACACAAATGGGACTGCTGAGGCAGTGGGAAGAGGTGATATAAATGTGGTAAGTAGCTAGCTTGCTGTAGACTATTCAGGAGTCCACATACTGGTTTTGTGGAAAAGATGACTGAAAGAATAACAAGCAGTAGCTTTGTATGGAAAACTTCAGCCCAGAGCAGGCTGTTTGAAATGCTCGAAATATATTAAGACTGTAACGACAGCAACTCAAATAATGCACAATTAAAAAACCCTTGTTTAAAATAGTCTACTCTGCTGAAGGATCTGCCCCAAGGAGTGATCCTTATGGATGTATCCACACCTCTTTTGCCTCTGGAGTGAACTGTTTGTATTTGTGCCGCCTAACATTTGACCTGGGTCCGATGCCCCCATGGCTCTAAGATCATAATTATATTTTTGTGGCTTCAGTTCAAAGTGTCTGAAGTAATGTGAAGGTTGCTCTGCTGCCTGCAAGACTGGTGTTTTTATAGCATTATGCCAAAAGTATGCTGTGGGGTGTAGGGCACACAGAGGCTGTCTGAGGACAAGAGGCTGGTTGGGATGGTGGAGGGCAGGAGAAGCCACTATTGGTCTAGTCCCATCCTGGCTGTGACCTCCTTGGGGCAGGCCATCCACAGAGCTGCACCTTGGCTTTTCCTCGGAGAGAAGCAGTTGGTCTCCTTCAGGGGAGAGCCCAAGCACACGGTGATGCCTGTGTGGTACGGCTGACAAGGGCTCCAGGACCGGCCACTGACCCAGGGAGGTAAAGTATTTGACAGCAAAGGTGCACCTGCCACAGCCAGGAGCACTGAGGTGGTGGGTGAGCCAGGGAAACGCCCCTTACTGCTCTTCTTACTGTTCCGTGCTTTGCAGGAAATCTGTAGTCGGGCATTTTGCTGATCCAATTGATATTTGCTGCTCCCAGGGAAAAATTCTAGTGCTGATAAGGTGTGGGAGTAGAGGATCTGAATAAACAAACAAAGTATCCTTCTGTTGTAATCAAGTTGCTCCTGCTCATGCATGCTCTCTCTTAAAAAGTGATCTCATACTGTGTTGATTGAAAAGTGGGAATTAATAGGCAAGAACCATCTACTGGGTATAGACTGAAGACTGTTCTGAAAAATAGCAGACAGGAGATGGATCTCAGGGCTGAATCTGACGGATTATGATGGAAGCCATGTCTGTAAAAATTTTAAGGATGCTAGTTTAGTAAGCACTGTTAACTCAAGATGTATGGCAACCCACTCTTTTCTTCTTTTTGTTAGTGAGTTGTTTGCTCATTTGTCCTACATTGTTTTTATATATTTTTGTCTGCAGGCTAGTTCCCTTCAAAATTACTTATAATGGTCACATTTCAAGTCAATATGTTAAGATAGGTAATAAGATAGCATTGTGTTGCTACTGAGGACTTAGGCATGGACAGGCAAGAGTGATGGGGCCAAACTGCATTGTCTGCAGCATAAAGAGAGCACTGCCAGATCAGTTCCCATCTGATGGTTTCCTTTTCCAGTCAGTAATTCTACTGTAAATCAGTATCTACTGTAAGTCAGGTAAAGAGGAGATGTATGTACCTACAGAACTTCTCCTTCCTCCTTTTAGTGCCTCATGCTCTTTCCAAAAGCTTGATCATCTCCAAGGCCTCCTACTTGCTCTTCGTTTGCTTCACTGTAAAATTAGTTATTACTGTAACTGTGAAAATATGTGTGCTGGTTTTGGCTGGCATAGAGTTAATTTTCTCCATGCTAGCAGCTATGGAGGCATGGTTTGGGTTTGTGCTGGAAACAGTGTAGGTGACATGGGGCTGTTGTAGTTACTGCTGAGCAAAACGTCTGGGAGGGTTTCATAACAAGCTCAGCGTGTTGCAAGCGCCTTTTCCCCCCCGGAGCCTCGGGGCTCTGAGCGAGTGGGTTACACAAACACGCCTGGGTGAGAACAGCGAGGGTGTGGGTTGACAGTGCCTCCGTTCCTCTGTGGTGGCTGTCCCCCCACCTGGCCTTGCCCCACAGCGAGTTTCTCGGCCACGCGCTGGGTGAGCTGCTCCGCATCTGGGCTGGAAGCAGGGGGTTTGGCTGGGCAGTTGGGGCAGAAGAGGTGCAGCCTGTGCCTTCACACCCTGTGTTGCCCTCAGGAGCTTGTGTGCGTGCCCATGCCTTGAGGCGGGAAGCGTACTGCAGCGTTTCCTTGGAAAACTGCCCGGTGCCATAAAGGAAAACTTCTCGGCGGCTCTGGTGAGCTCAGCTCGTCAGCAGATTGTTGGGAGGATAGACCTCAAACCGTGAAGAAATTCAAAGACTGCCTTTTCTCACCTGTTTGGAAATCTGGAGATGGCTGGTTTCCAGTGCAACATCTTTGGGTTGAAGCCTCCCAGGCTGCTTCTGTCAGCTCCAGTTTTTGTGTCCTTTAAAAAAAGGTGTCTGAAAGAATCAGCGCTGCTTCACTGATTCTGAAAGCAGCAGCTTTCTGGCTACTACACCGTGTGCCCTGAGGACTGATGGTGTCTCAGGGACTGATGGCCATCAGGAATGGGGGCCAAGGTGTGAGGATGTCCCAAGGAGGCCCAGCCTTCATTGCTGGAAGGGAGCCACAGGTGCCTCCCAGGTGGATGTTGCTGGCTTGCCTGGGGACCAGCACAGCTCCCTTCTGCAGCAGGACAAGGTTATCCTGGTGAAATACCCTGACTTCCTGCCTAGGAAGTGTTTGCTTCCAGAGCTTCCTCTGGCTTACTTTTGGCACTTGGGCTATTTTCTGACACATGTTCATTGGATATCACTTGGGGTGCAGGTGCTTGTCACCAGCCCAGCGGCACCATGGCATATGGTGGCCTCTTGCAGAGTTTCATTGTCACCTCAACAGCTGATGGCTCTTCCATCCACTTATCTTGGCATGCCATCATTTTCTCCTGCTTGCCCTTCTCATCCAGACTTCAGCCAAGTACCTTCCTGGTCTCCTGCCCACTGTGTCACTTGTTCCAGTGCTCTGAGTCATGGAGTTGATAGTCCCCAGCCTTCAGCGGTATCGACCGTAGCCAGGACAGGGTGCCACAGGATCTTTCAGCACTACCCCAGCAGCTTTTTAATGTGACTTTTGAATTCTCCCACATGCAATGTGTGTGGAACCACCCCAAAAGCAAGCTCTATCGGTGGAGGCAGAACATGAAAATCAAGATGGACAGCTCAAAGTCAGCTATGTCCTGGGGAAGGTAACCAGCTTATTAAGAATGATGCAGTTTCTTCCTTAGAAATAGGTAAATAAACAAAATAATTGCACATGTTTATTGGGATATGTGTTAAAATGTCAAAACATTTTCACCACAATTATGCAATAAACTGAACAACTTTATAAATATGCCTGAGGCTTTTCTGCTCACTCATTCACTCTTTGAAAACTCTATATGAAAGTCAGTTATAAAACTGAATTTGCAAATAAAGCTGTACAAACAGAGCTGGATTTGGGACAATATGATGAGTCTGGAAAAGAAGCCTGTGGGAAAAAGGGAGTTTTGTTCCAACCAAAATGGAAAATATGCATATTTTAAGGACAAACCAAAACAAGAACATTTTGAGACTTTTTCTGTGAAAGCAAAATAATGGATGAGAGTATTTTTTCGGCCTAAAGATCTCTCAATGTTTCAAACCAATATGGTGGCTGCCTGTGAGGCTCCACTTGCCCTGTGAAGAGAGGATGGAGAATTAGGGCCTGTTTAGTTTTGGAAAGGAGGCAGCTTTGGGGGTGATGGAGACAAACCCAGAATTTTCACAGTGGTGGGAAGATGAGACAACAGTAAAAAGTTGATAAAGGAGAGATTCAGATCAGATATAAGAGAAGACATTTTCACTGTTGTCCAGAGAGTTTGTGATGTCTCTGTCCTTGCATATTTTCAAGAGTTGGTTGGGTTAAGCCCTGAGCAACCTGGTGTGCTCCCATAGTTAAACCACTTCAGGCAGGACATTGGACCAGAGACCTCCTGGAGTCCCTTCTAAACTGAATTGTCCTATGATCCCATGAAAAATTCAGTCCAGTTTTGAAATAAAAATATCAAAATAGATACAATTTTTTAAAAGCTGAATTTTAACCAATTGTTGAATCATCTAAACGACAAAAATATATAAACTGTTATATTTATCAACCTTTTAATAAAACTCTGTCTTCAGAGAATTCTGGATTCTTGCTACTTCCATTTTTCAGACAGTGAAATGGAAGAGATTTTAAAACTCAGTTTTTAATTTCTCTCTTGTGAGGAGACTAAGTGAACTTTTTCACATTCTTGGGATTCAGAATTTGGAAATTGGCACTGCAGACTAAGCATAAGCAAAATTAGGTTCCTTAAGTTTTAGGACTGACTTGCTAGAAATGAATGTATTGTTTTAAACATTGTATACACTTTTATTGTGAGAGCCTCTTCCCAATAAATGACTTGTTCTGAGAATTCAACTGATTCTTTACTGAGACAGCTTCCAGAAGGACAGTGAACGGAACATGTGAGGTAATGGGGAGCTGTAAACCCCAAATGTGGTAATCTGCTGTCTCTGAAGAGGTGGAGTGACAGGAGATAAGACGACTAATTTTTCTGCCTCGTGGCTCTGATGTGGTTATCCTGCTGAGTGTTGTGTTTGGATTTTGGTTGTTCTACTATCAGCAAAAAGCTGACAGGTTAGTTTCAGAGAGCTAAAGCAGGTGGGATGAATTAATGTCTAATAAGAGGAGCAAGTAGTTTAGCTGAAATAAAGTAGTTTGGAAGTACCAAAGGCTTGGAACCACTGCAACAGGAGAAAATACCGGAGTTCTGTCAGAAACACATCGAATAACTGTGAGTAACAGCGAATAACAGCGAATACTGACTCAGGCTTTGTTTTGCTGGGTACATTAACTGAAGGGTGTTTGTTTCCTGTCCTTGCAGGTACTATGATGTATCAGGCAGGCGCTACACTGTTCAGGAGAACCAAAGTCCCTCAGTAATCTGCCCCCACTCCTACGCTCTCCCAGCGATATCAATGTCTACTGCCTCACTGCCAGCAGCACTTAGAAAGGTAAGAGAAAACTAAATATGTGTGTTTATGTGAACACTGGCATATATCATGAAGATGTCTATTCTGAAAACAGAATTTAACACAAGGTGTAATTGTAATCTTCCTCTGAAAGACCTGTGTTTGAAGTACTGGAAAATTTTCAAATTAATAACATGTACGGAAATAAGGAAGGTACATAATGACTGTAGCTGGCATGAAGAGACAACAAAGAAAATGGCTTGGGGAGATCTTCCATATGCTCCCACAAACCATGTGGCTTTTTCCTTTGGTTCATAAAAAATATATAAGCCGAAATAATAAAGGAACAGCACCTACATTTCTACAGTTCCCCACTTAACCCATACTGTTTTCTCCATAAGTTTTTTCCCAGAGAAGGAGGAATGGCTACATGTTTGCTTCTAGTGTTCATTTAGCTCATGTAGTGTTACTCATTTGCTTGGCAGCAGTATTACTGCATGGAAGCAAGCTAGGGAAAATGCTAATTACTCCTGTTCTAATGTGAGAACTTAATTTCAGATTGCAGACAAAGTTGTGCAATGCCATTCTTGTCTTTATTGTAATCTTTCCGTGGAGAGAGAAATACTGTTTTTCCACATTAAAAAAAGTACTCAGCAGGCCCTTAATTGAAAATTGCTTTCTTCTTGGTTGTGGAACTAATATTCATCTGAATATATTTGGTGAAGGCTTAAAATATTTTTGCCTTTAAAACAAACACATTTCTTGTTTCATCTTCTCAAGACAGCAAATCTCATCTACTAATTTCTGCATTTGGAAAAGACTCATTGGTCTTTAGCTGAATACACAAATAACACAACTCCCAAATATCCCTTTTGGTCTCATTCAGGCTCTTAGTTCTATTGATACTATTGAAACATCCTACAAAAAGATCCCAGTTCTTCACAAAACAGCAAAATGGCACATTACTGTGCTGGGATGACATTCCATTTTAGTAGAGCTAGCTGGGAAATGGGCTTTCCAACAGAAAAAAATGCTGTTCACCCTACTGCTGTCTTGTGTATTAGCTCCTTGCAAGGCCTTCTAGAAAAGCAAGTAGATGTTTGGTATTGTGGAAAGAATAGCAAGATTCAGCTGTTACTTAGAAAGCTCTGAGCTGGCATTTAGTTCTTCTTTTGGAATAAGTTGTTCATACTTACAGCTAAATTAAACTGTTGAGGTGTCATTTCACTAACCCTGAACCAATCCATCTGTACTAAGGACATTTACAGCCTTTTTAATGAAGCTTCTGAAAGTGAGTGAGACTAGGCCACATAATTTTATACTTTGATGTATAAGGCAAAAGTCTGATTGTTAGATAAATCATAAAAATCAAGGAAATTGCGTGGGGGTGTGTGTGTGTGTGTGTGTGTGTTTGTGTATGTGTGTGTGTGTGAATTCAGCAGTTTCTTTTGTATTGGGATAATCTCCTAATGTGTGTAATAACACAGTCACCTGCTGATGAGAGATGGTTTATGGGGATTGGGATTTAAGGAAGCCCTGCCTTCCCTCAGCATTTCTTGTGGGAGAGTGGTAGAAAACGGTGCATTACAAAACAGCAGCTGTTTGCATCAGGCTCCTCTCTGTTGCTGTTCTTTCTATGGAAATGTGTTCATAAGCCTTTCAAAGGTAAATGTACTGAGTAGAGTCTTGCAGAATAATGTACCCAGACTAATTTGTTTTATCCTCTGTTTTTGCCTAATTCATATTATTCCCTTTACCTTGGGTAATTAAGAACTGACTCCAGCAATGACTAAAACAGACAAGCTCTCCTGCATTCTTTTGTTAATTAAACAGTCTTCCTAAGAAACCTTGCTTATCAGTCCCTAGAGCTCATAAAACTTTGGGGCTTTTTCTGGGGAAAAAAAAGGTAATTTTATTTTCCTTCTTTCCTTTTTTGTGGTAGTGATTATTAAATGATGGAATTCACTTTCACCTAGATTGCCTTCCACTCTCAGCCAGTTCATGCCCTACTAGTCAGCAGAAGATCTAAAATAGCCACTCCCTTAATGGTTTTCTTTCCCTTCTGAAGAAAAAGCTGTCCCCAGCATATTCCAAGAACTTGTTGGACTGTCTCCTTCTTGTATTTATTTTCCAACAGAAAAAAAATTAATTCCAAGAAGTAATTAAAGCCATCATGTTCTGTCCTTTTGGATGCTTCCCTTGTGTGATCAAAAAACAAGGCTTCTCTCCACCCAAAAAGCTAGTCTATAATAAACTTCTATCATAATATACCCTGTTTTCCCCTTTTCATCTTCTTCCAGGATTGTTTAACAAATCTTCATCTTACCTCTTCCAGTACTTCACAGCAACTGTTCTTGACATACAGTGCAACCTTTTTTCTCTTTCTTTTTGTTTGACTTCCATAAATAGTGATGGTAAAACAGCAGGATATTAAAAAATGTTTAAGATCACTTGCTTGATAGTATTACTCAATGAGAAAATGTTGTGTTGCCCAAATTATAAGGCAAAAATACTTCCTTTCACTACATCATTTTCTTAGGAAAAGAGTGGCATCCTTCTATAACAATATTGCTTTCTCATCAGATACTTCTGGTATTGTTTTAGATGTAGTTTTGGTTCTGTACAAAGATTTCCACTTCTCTTCCCTTTGCAAGGCCATCTGGAATCTATGGTTTTGTTTATTGTAAGCTTCTGGAACAACTGAAAATGTCAGCTACGTAACAATGGAAGAGATTTCAGAGTGCTCTTATCAAAATCTAAATAGCAGATATTTATTAAGTCACTGGAGGTAACTGGGTCTATGAGAAATTAAAAATCATACAAATCTGAGAATATGTTTCATTTTTGGGTTTGATCCCCTTATAGGCCATTCACTTAAAAGTTGGACTCAGTTATCCTTGTAGGTCCCTTCCAACTCAGAATATTCTGTGATTCTGTGTGATTCTTTACTTTTCTAGTCCTGTGCTATTTAAAGTGCAAAACATTTTTTTCATTAAATCGAAGATTACCGGTTTCTCTTTTGGTATTTTGGCAAATAGACATCTGATAACACATTATTAAATATTAAAAAGCCCCCTGAAATAATTCCGAGGTGTCAGATCCACAAAATACACTATTTCTAGATTCTAAAACTCAGCTTATTCCTTTTCCCAAATAATGCATTACATCACTGGCTACATTTTCACGATCCAGTTTCTCTAATTGAAGCTAAATAGGGGTATTTGGTATCCTTGAGTTTGTTTGCAAATGAAGGGTGAATAGCTTTATTAGATGCCTGTTTGTATTTAGAAGGTCTGTGTGGATTCACATTGAGGATTGTTTGAACTGTCATACAGCCCATATTGCATGAAGAAGATAGCTGTGGCCCTGATTTTATAAACTTTTTTTTAAAGTATCTTTTAGACTGTTTATTAATAAAACAATGTGGCCAGGGTTCTCACTATGAATAAAGAAACAATTTCCTGAATGTTTGATTCATTTCATTCTCTTTGGATAAATAGTAGTTCAATTTGAGAACCAAATCACAGATAAAATGTGTATTTTGCAATCATACAGCTTCAGCAGTGACAAAATACTAATATCAGGGGTGAAAGAGTCCTACTTGTGCTATGGCAAACTCAAATGACCTTAAATTACTTATTTATAGACAAACAGGTGTTAAGCTGAGAGGTATAGTTAAGCTGAAAGGCATTTATTCCCCTAGAGAACAATTGCAAATTTAGATTGGCTTCTGCTGGTATTAAAATAAGTGAATGAAAATAGAGTTCTGAATGCTTCATTATTTATATATATTTCCTGTGCATTAGGAATAATGATCACAAAAATCTAGACTTCAGAATTCCATGTGAGATACTTAGGCTTCAACAGTTTTTTTTCCAAGTTGCATCTGTGTGCTCTAATGCTGTCTCTGCTCTTATATTCAGGTGTTGATTAGTCATATTTTCAGATTTATAACCAGGTACCTGTCTAAAGGTTTCTCAGGATTCTCCATCTAGATAAGAGTTCTCACACCTACTTGCTACCTGAACACAGCCACTGCCTTTCACACAAAGATTCAGTTCTATGACATGAATATTCATCGAAGGAAACTGGGTGGAGTACTTCTAACACCCAGGTGTGGCTGTGGAAGCCCATTTTGATTCTGTGTCAAATTACTGGATTAAATGAGTTTATTCTATCACTGCCTTTGCCATATTCCTGAGACAGCAGATATGCAGATCCCTAATTCCTCCTGCTCTTTTAACTCATCTTTCAAGATGGTAGTTCATCAAGGTCTAAGATATTTTCATGTTAGGATTCCTCATCTGCTTCTTTAATTTCTGTCTGCCTTGCTCAGAGAAATGTGAGCAAGACATCCAGACCAGATAGTCATACTGCTTCTTCTTACAGTGGTTTATTTTCTCAAGAAATAACAAAACCTTGAGCCTGTTTGAGATCCATGGGGTTACTAAATTACCTCCCAGAGTGATGCTTAAATGGTGGAAACAAAGCATTTTGTACTATCATTTGATAATCTTCCACACCAAGTAAGCGAAAAAGCAGGTGAGTCATTTTCCAAAGTAACAGACAACAAAATTATCAGTTCATGGATAGGTGAGAGGAACCTGTCCAGAGGAGAACAGGTTGTTGCCTTAAGGTTCACCCCAATTTTTAATAGATAAGGCCTTTCAGTGGTTAACCCATCTCCTCCTGGAATTTGAGACCGAAAGAAGAGATGGTCTCCTTCTCCAGCCTGGAATCAGAAAGCTAAAGAAAACCCTGTAGCCAAGCTCCTACGAAAAGAGACGTGCAGGGGCTGAGAATATTTGCTGCTGTTGGTTTGCTCAAAGGAGGAAAACACCCCACAATTTCAGGAGAACACAAACCTGCCTTGTGCAAAGACTGAAGGGAGAAATGGAGGGAAAATTAGATGACACTGAAGCATCTTTTTCTTTTGAGGTGAAGGGGAGTGTTAGGAAGGCAGTCACCTAAGAGAGCCTAGGTGAGGCAGGGGGCTGGGTTTCTCCTTGGTTTTGTTTTGTTTTCTTTTGCAATCTAGATAGATCCTCCCTCAGCTGTTTGGAATGGGTTGTATTTTCCCAGCTAATTAAATGTTGCAGCAGGACAAATTTTTATTGTATTACCTGTAAAAAAAAACCAAACAAACAAAACAAACAGGAAAAAAGCCGGCTCAGTGCTGTGCTGCATGTCTGGATTCTTGCCAGAGTTTCTACCTGCTTAACTACACTTATGTTCAACATTTTTTTTCTCTCCTTCAGTATAACTGTTGTGTTCCTTACCGGGTAAAATTACTGTTGTTCCTTGTGTGGGAAATACAGCAAGGGTCACTGAGAGTGGTTGTACACCTCACTGAGAGTTCTGTGTTCAGTGCAGACAGGCCATTTGCTACCGGGGGTGGTTCCAGCCACCATCTTTCCCCAAGTGTAGTTTGTTTCCCTGAAATCATGGTCACACTTTCCACCTCCCTCCCAGGCTTAACCAGTTGAATAATTTTCCTTTCCTTTTTTCTTTCTTCCTTTTTTTTTTTCCCCTACTGGGAATTCTCCCTCGCTAATAGACACGTAGATTCAAAATCCCTTGATAATCCCTACAAAAAGCTGGCATTCACTTACTCCCTTTTCAATGACTCATATTTGTGCTCACTCTGCTAAGGCTACTTTTAATCATGTTGCTCCCCATTATCATTCCTACAGAGGAGAGAGCAGCTTGCCAGAGCAGTTTTAAATTTAAAGTATAACATTTAAGTTCTTTATATAGAAAGGTCTACCTGTGAGAGTTACCTACATGTGATGTGCCTCTAGTTCATTAATTTAGGGGAAATCTGGATAAATACTTTTTTTTTATTTAAATCAATCAAAAATACGGCAGTAAATATTTTTATAGGCTAAAATATGTATAGTAATTTCATTTACATTTTCATCTATAAATGTATACAGATAAATGTACGTATGGATGTATATTTAAATGTAGATATGAGCATTTTTGGGGCATATTATTCATAAGCCATGGAGGGGTTTGGGGGGATATTATTCATGAGCCATGGCTTTGCAGTTGCTGTCCTGATGTACTTTGTGTGAGTTGAAGAAAACAATATGTAGAGAGAGTGGAAAAAGAACAGATGTGGTGAAGCCTGGATCACATGAGAGTTCTTTGATAACATTCAGAACAGTTACATTATTCATTGTCTGTACTGCTTTTAATAGGATGCTATTGTGCTGATCAGCACAGTAATTCCTTATTATGGTTTAAAATGTTTAGGAAAACATGAGAATGCTGTAACGGTTTATCTAAGTTGGGTTTTTTTCCCTTTTATCCTTTCTGTTCAATTTGTTCCTGTTCTTGGGCTGCAACCATGATGTGATTTGGGCAAGAAAGTGATGTTAGTAGGAGAAGAACACTGAAGTCTTTACCTTGAAATTCATGGGGGGGAAGTAAATTCTCAAACCAAACCAGTTGAGTAGGGTGGAGAAATGTGAGAAGGGGAAAAGAATGCTTCATTTTGCCCTGGCCATGTCAGCATTTTTTACAAGGTTGACAAAGCATTTATACACTTAACAGATATTTACTCTGCTCTGTCCGTTAAACTTCTAGAGATTTTAGAGATGTTTAGCTCTAAATCATGCTCTGTTTTACAACAGTGTGAGATAATTAATAAAGAAGTATTTTTTCAGATTCATTTCATTGATAAATATGCAATTCATAATTAAAAACACCCCCCCACCATAACCATTAAGAAAAAAACCAGAATTCAGGTAGTACTGAAATCATTATGAGAGCCAGGAAATGCAGAACTGGAACAGAATTTAAATGCTGACAATTTAAGTCACAGTGATGTCTCCAAGAAGCCACGGTATATTAAATTACTTGTTCACAGTGTTTGGTGAGTAGTGTCATAAGCCAGTAAACTGAAATTGCATGGCAATTCAGTTAAAACCCACAAAAGTACAGGGGGAATAATTAGAATATAACTCCTATCAAAGCATTTTCCATTGAGAGAATATTTAAGAGCGTGGTCTACAGAGACATAATGGCAGTGTTGACTACCATAAGTATATTTTACTGAAAGGGGTGCTCAGGATCATGGACACAAAGCAAAATTAACCCCAGCATGCCCATATAGTCTGTGTAATCCCACCTGCCAGCAAGAACCCACATGTAGGTGAGCTCTTGGTAAAGAGCAGCACTAAATAAGAGTGGAGGACTAAACTAAGCTTTTGTTAATTCTTTCAGTTTTAATAACTTATGGTAATGTCCTTTAACAGAGATCTTTCTCAACATTAGCACTAAAAAATATAGAAGTAGCAGAACCCTTATACAAGCAATTTACTTTTAATAGTGCATGGGTGCTGTTGTACCTGTAGGAATGCTGAATCAGGACACTTGGACAGCCAGCTGTAGTTGTAAGTCAGCATTGGTAAGGCTTATTGTGCTGATAGAACTTAGATATCATGTCTGTTTTCATGGAAAAAAATAAAGAGAAACGTGATATGAGTTTGTGTACATCAAGCCCATTTGCTTTTGGGCTGGGATAATTGCACATCCATTGCTTTACCTGTTCTTTCTTAAGGACTCAATAGGAAGAGAGGACGAGAGGGATACCAGAGAGGAGAGACCAAAAACATAGCACAAAAGCAAGCCAAAACCCCAAGCAAGAACAATTAATTATTTATGGATTAAATTCACAGCAGATAGGAAAGAAAGCTAACACAAAAATGGAAGTAGGCGTGTTCAGAAGACTGAATAAGCAGTTTTTGTCATTTAAATGCTTTCAGTTACATGATAAAAGGTTTATGCTTTTCTAGGATTCTTCTGCCAGGTTTATTTTATGTCTCTGCTTATAGAACTACAATTCTGATATTTGTATCCCTAAAAGAGTAAGTGATTCATAGTAGAATTGCCTTTTTAATACCTTTAATCTGTCTGAGACACATGACAGAATTAAGTATTCCTTATTTTAGAGTATCCATAATGATACAAACCTTTGGTTAGGCATCATTCCACCCAGGTTTCCCAGGACACAGCAAGCATTCATAACACTGCAGCAGAGATGCTCTGGATACAAAGATATGATTCTTTAATAGAAGGAGGTGGCAGGTGTCCTCAATTCACCCATATTTGCTAATAGTGGAGACAGAAGAATCAAGCAACTAGTTATACATGCAGTGTCATACTCACTGTGTAGGCAGAGACCAAAATTCTGACAAGTCCCCATGTCAAAAAGCTTGGGCATCAGGTCCACAATAAAACTATCTGATTATTATGATTTGGCTTTAGCCCTCTAATGACATGCTCATCCTTTTGTCTTCCAAAAAGTCTGGAAATTTATAGCTAATTAAAGCACAAAAGAAGTTCTCAGCTATCCATGACAAACCCTCTCTGAGAATTGCTCAACAAAATTACTTCTCTGCTTAATAAAATGATGTGCTGCTGACTAGACTGATGGCATCATGGCAATTTCCTTGTTGGTTAACTTTTTTTTTTCCATATTCCCAGCTCATTATTCCTCTTATCCCCATTTGAACCACAAATTCATTTCAGTATTAACTTACAAATGTTTTCATTTTGCTGTTTCCAACATGGCTTAAGACACTGACTCTAATTTCCTAAAAATAACACCTAGGTTAGTTTACATCCTGTTCTTACAGCTGGTTCAGAGAGACCTTGAAAATATCCTTTTTTCTTATATTTCTACTGATTTTTGGTGTGTTTAATAGAGCATCTAAGCTGTGGATGATTGAAGGTGTACAGGACCACAGCTGACAACAAACATGGGCCTTAGAGAAGAGCATACCACAGGAGGGAAGATGGCATGGAGTTACATATCATTTTCATAGAAGGAACACAGGTCCTGGAATATTGGTGGAGGAGGACTCTGTCTTGTAGTCTAATACTTTGGCATTCAAGATGGCAGTGGATGTACTGAGTCAAGAAGGCTCCCTTCACCCCTTTAGAATATATTTGAAGGCAGAGATACCAATAAATTCTTACTCTGATAGACATCTTTCAAGTACAAAGTTTATTGAGGAGATTTTTGGCATTTTATCTATACAGTTAAAAACACCCAAACAAATTTGAACTTGTATCAGACAACTTACATGTATTTATTCTTGGCTGACAACTTAAGAGAGATGTCACTTGGACAACTCTCCTTCCGAGCAACTCAATACATTCACCTTGGTGCAGGTGAAGTATGAAAAGGTTATGTTCAGCTCTACATTGGATCTGAATCCTGAGCAGTATACATGTTCAGCTGTTTGGAATTGAATTTCATCTGAGTTGTTGTGTGCTCCATGTAGTACCGTGAACAAATTTAATGGAAGCAGTGGATGAAAATGTGTTTCTGTTAGAGAGGATCGGTGATGGCCTAAAGTCATGTGAGCAGTGGTCCTGGAATGTGATAGTGCTGAGGTCTTCAGGGCTGGGTTGCTGAATAAACTACAGTCTCCCAAGCAGGGACAAAATAAAAGGTCTATTAAACCAGCACACGTCTGCGCTTCACATGAGTGCGATGTTGTGGACAGCCACATACTCAATGTGGTATTGCCCAGGGAAGGCAATGAACCCTTCATGCATTACAAATTATTTAGGAGGTCTGTCATCAATGATCAAGCATTGACAGCACATAATGACTCTGGTAGTGGTGACATGGGAGTGTGCACCAGGCAGTCTGCTATTATCAGTGACCATTCTTTATCTGCCCCACCTCTGTGTATCATCGTGCCAGACACCCAGCTACATAGCATTTCGACATTTCACAGGTGTTACTTATGCTAGTGTGTAACTTTTCCTTGGGATGACACCCGGCACTTTACTGCTTTCTTCCCAAAGGGTGTACTCCTCCCTTCTCTTTCCCTCGGTGAGGACAGTCCTGAGGGGTTGCTCTTTGAATCACCAGGGGTTTGTTTCTGGCCTCCACGCTGGGCTGCTGTGCAGTGATCAGCGTGGAGAGCTGAGGACTTGTTCTGCGTCGTGCTTTTCTTGTACCATTTCCACACTTGTGCAATGTGTTGGAATGGTTTTCAGGACCTTGGCAGCTAGCTCTGCTCTCTCCCTGGGTGTGGCCCTCTTTCCATTTTGCCATGCTACGTGACCAGGTGGCTCACAGTACACCTGAGCACCCTCAGATCTGAGGAGGTTGCGACACAAAGCTTTTACTAATGGTCCATTCCTCCTGACCAGGCTTCTGCCACTTTTTAAGCTATATAATGTGTATGACAATTAGGAATGTGTATGTGCATACATATATGTGTGATTTATTGCTCTGTAGTTCCAGCTGCAGTGTAATAATGGGTTTGAAGAGGGTAGTCATGAAAAACTTCATCTTTATGGTTTTATTGTCTCAAGAACTGAATTATAGTGAATAAGCTGGAATGCTCCTTCACTTACCTCTTTAAAACAAGCACTCGACCTGCCATGGCTCAAGATCTGTAAAAGTAAAGCATGTTCCACTTAAAAAACCAAACTGCTGTTTGAATAAGATTTAGAGATTGTAAAGGAAATCTGCCATTCCTACAAACTAGTATTGTTCACACAATTTTCAAAATCACAGTGGGTAACATTTCACCAGATAAGTTTGGACTTTGTTGTAGTTACAAACAATATCTAAATATTTAAATAGAATGTAATGTTTTCTACTGCAAACTTTGCTTTTTTATGATGGAACTTTGACATCATCATTTCCTCTGAATCATACCTTATGCCATTGAAATCAAAATATATCCTCTTTTCCTCTCCTTTCTTTACAATTGTCCTCCTTTTTTTTTTCTTTTTCTTTTATCAATTTGCTTTTAGGGTATATTTGCTGAAAAAAAAAAAGAGAATAATTGTCTCAGAAGAAAATAAGGATTTAAAAGTATAGCTTTTGAAAAGTCTGAAAAATCCAACAAATCACACTATAAATGTTTAGCAACCAGAGCTCAGATAAAAAGAGCATCAAGATCTGTTTAGTTTTTTTGTGTTTCCTCTGGAGAAATTCATGATTTAAAAGCCTCATCAGAGGTAATTCTGGACAAAAAGATGGAGTCACCTGCAGAGGAAGAGGGTAGGTAGCTAGAGAAAAGCCACAGAGAGTAGGAGAGGTTTGAATTGCCAGCCTTTCCCAACAGGTGCCAAGAGGGCGTGGGAGAGAAGCGGTAGATGAGGAGCAGGAGAGAAGACTCAGGCCTGCCTTCTACATACAGGAAACACTCCTTGTCTGCCAGGTTTAATGGTCAACAGCCACCTCCCTCCTGCATTCCAAAGCACCAGCAAATAATGGAGTGACTTTAAGCACAGGGCGCTCCAGGAGTTGCTAATGGAGTGGTTTTGCTATAATTTATTTAGAAAGTATCTAAAATGGTTGGAGCCCAACACTAGAACTGTTGTAGCTAACATTGTGGTTAATCATGATGCTTTTAAGGGTTAGCTTTAGAAGGACCTTTGTCAAGTCTGTTGTTCTAAGCCACAGACACCAAAGCCAATCATAGAATATGTTGATTGGCCTGTATCCAAACTAACAACTTCAGAAGTTCAAGTACAGAATCAATAACTCTATGTATTTCTTGACATTTCCTGGAAATCCAGGTATTTCTGAACTGAACAGTTTCATCCAGTTTGATCTAATTCCCTCTTATTGTTAATCAACAAAATATAATTTTAGAGGTAAGACATGATGTGGGTTTTTTCAATACACAGGTAGGAATTAGAAATTTCATCCAATTATCCACCAATAATAGCAGTGTTAAACACTGTGGAAGTTGTATCTCTTTAGTAGCTAACATTTAGCAGTTTGAGTGCAGAGTAGCATAATGCAGCAAGTCCTTAGTGATTCATCAGTAATAGCAGGAAAACATGTATTTCCCTTTTTCTTCAGAAGTAATAATGTATCTGTTTTCTAGACAGACATACTGTTTATTTTAATGCTTTCTCCATTAATTAATTCTGTTTGGAGCCTAAAATAAACACACCTAAGAACATAAATGCATTTCATGAAAGCATTTCCTCTTAGAAGTTTCTCTTGCTTAATGGAGAATATTGCGATATGGAAGTAATTGTGGGATTACAAGCAAAGGGTTTGAAGGACTCTTCCACTTGATTTACATTTTTGCCCACAGCACTGTAGGGAACCAGTGGGTTTGGAGTCATTCCTATTTTCTTCATACTGGTTTTATAAAGTTTATTCTAAACAACATTGAGGCAGTTCTCTGTAATAATTATTATGAGAAATAATTTTAGTGAATTCTGGAAGCCTTAGGTGAACACTGTTATTTGGAATAAATGTTAAATGATAGTACTGTAATTCAGACATAAAATGAGGTATCCAGTCAATTTTTATGAAGTCAGGATAAGGTATTTTAGTAATAATAGTTCCTTGTACTTAAAACTCTTCATTTGTACATGATAAAAAATCTGTAAATCAAAGAAGTTATCAAGGAGTGTAAACAATTTTTACATTTCATAAAAGGGCTCTTTGAAGCACACAGACTATCAAACCCAATTTTTCCAAAACAGCTGCTATGTTGGGCACATTGATATTAGGGGGCTGACTTGAGACACATTTCAGTTGAAAGGTACCAAATGGAACCCTGGCATAATGTGTAATAGTATTTATATTGCATGGTTTTAATCTGTTTAATGAGAGCTTCTGTGGAGAAGAGAGACTAAATTAATTTCATATTTAAATATGGTTTGATTAAATGTTGTCATTTTTCATCCTGCTAAATGGTTTTCAGAGTCGGAACCATACAGTAATTTTTTTCTGTCGCAGGATCATCACATCAGCTTTCCAAAGCCAGCATGTTAAACATGTAGTTCACTTTGTTGTTTATGAAATTTGGCTTTGATCAAATTAGCAGTCCAATTTGCAGTTTGTTTACTGTCTTTATTCTTTGACACCTTTACAGCCTCACCTTAGTGACACAGTGCTCACAAGGATGGCTTTCTCCCTGTAACAACCCTGTCTGACCTGGGGAAAGTCCCTGTGTTGCTAGCAAAAGGCTTTTAGTTTTCCTTTTAGAGTTTCAGACTATCTGCCACCCAAGAAAAAGATCTCTGGTTCTATAAATTTCAAACTACATAACAAGTTACTTTCAAGTATCTAGAGCCAGAGCTGCTGAAGGACACTTTGGTGCTTCAGTTAGTTAAACTAACTCCTGGGCATCTGTTCCCTAGACTGAATTAAAAGTGCAGGTGACACCTAGGTTTCCTGGCTGTGAGACAATCTATAACCTTCCTCTGATGAGCACTTAGAGCCAGCTAAAAAGAAACTCTGGGCACGGGAGTGTATTAGAAATTCTGCCTTGCTCTTGAGCTGTTTAGAATCACAGAATAATCTGAGTTGGAAGGGACCCACAAGGAGAATCGAAGTCCAACTCCAGGCCCTGCACAGGACGCCCCAAGAGTCACACCCTGTGCCTGAGAGCATTGTCCAAAAGCTTCTTGGACTCTGTCAGGCTTGATGCTGTAACCACTCCCCTGGGGAGCCTGTTCTAGTGCCCAAACACCTAATATCCAACCTAACCCTCCTCTGACACAACTCCAGGCCATCCTCTCAGGCCCTGTCACTGGGCACTGCAAGGAAGAGATCAGTGTTTGCCCCTGCTCTTTCCCTCACAAGAAAGTCATAGACTGCAGTGGGGTTGGTCTCTCCTCAGTCTCCCCTTCTCCAGGCTGAACAAGCCAAGTGACCTCAGCTGCTCTTCATATGGCTTCTTCCCAAGATCCTTCACCATCTTTGTAACCTTCCTTTGGAGGCTTTCTAACAGTTAATATCCTTCATATGTTGTGGCACCCAAAAATGTACACAAGACTCAAGGCCACATGCAGCATCATGTAGAGATGCCCAGGAAAGGCCAGCTCAGGTATCCAGCACAGAGTAGCCACATCAGTGCCCTGCTAGGCAAAGACTGATAATATATGTGGCTCTGTAGGATTGTTTCCTTTTTGCCTTATAATCCTTTAATGTAATGCTGCAAGACCTTTTCAAGTGCCACAGACTTTCACGACTGCTGAGCTCCTATTGACAGCAACAATTTTGTGTGAAAGCACAGGGAAGAGATCAAAATCGATAGTGCTTAAGAAAGAGCTGATTTCCAGGGGTTGATTGCTTAGGCTGTCATGCAGACACTCTTAGGTTTGCAGAAAAAAAATCTTATTTCCTGTCTCCAGTAACTATATACAAATAATTAATCTAAAAGGAGTAAGTGTTACAGTAAGCTATAGATCTAAATGAGACAATTTATGTTAAATCTATACTAACCAGTGTACACCATTTAGTTAGTGACAGGTCACTGTACACTCTCGCAAAACAGAAGAGAGATCTGCAAGCCCAGAAGAAAGAGACCTGCTAAATCAAAACCATTTACATAATAGATGTTTTATCATTGTGAATTGCATTCAGAAATGAAAAAAAAAGGAAAGGGGTTACATTTGTTAGTTGTGGCTTCTGATTAGGGGAGATGCAAAAAAACTCCAAGCCACTCTCTTCCTCTCCAAAATGCTTTTGCCATTTATCCTTCATTGCTCGACAGAAAAAGTACTTTTAAGTTCCTGTCTCTTAGAACAAAACACATACATGTTCATTTTCATCTTTACTTTGAAAGAGGTATTTTTGATGAATATTTACCCTAAGTAGATTATCTAATGATACAGCTCTGACCCAGCAGCAAGACTCAAAATCCTGGGAGAGAAGATGTGAGGCTAACTCATATCAAACTTCCTCACTTTCTCTTGTACTGAAACACAGAGTTGCAAGTGCAATCATTTATGTTAATACTTTTTTTTGCATATAATTTTTTTCCTGGATGTCTTTCAGGTTTAGGAGAGTTTAAATATTCTCTCAGTTATTCAGTGTTGAATAATCCCTCTCCTACTTTTGGTGCTAGTTGTTTTCTGCTTTTTCAAGCCCATTTTTAGTACCATTTTACCATGAATAGCTAAAAAAATACAGATTTAATACACCATCCTGGGAGGATGAAGAACCAGGGATACCGATATAAATGAGTCCCTTTCTGCATAAAGGCACACACAGGTGATTTTATTTTCTTTAGCCATCTTAAATGTGGATCAGAAAACAATAACCAGGTCTGTGAGAACCAACGTGTGTGGTACATTTTTTCCTGCTGTTGCAGATCTACTCTCTAGTATTGCAGGTTAATTAATACACGTAAGGCGTTTGCCCAACACTAACTTTGTAGTTCTTTGCAACATGTGCTCTGCTTCTGTAGAGCTGCTTACTGAAGGACTTGCTGCCACCCTTCTGCAGCTCTTTCTCCTATCCTCTAATTGAGCCCTGTTCATGGTTCTAATTTGTCTGCCAAATGACTTATCAGTTGGAAAGGCTCAAGTCAGATATTACTTCCTTTTTTTTGCTTGTTTTTACCTGAGTGATGCCAGAAGAAAGAAGGGGTTAAAGCGTGGGAGGATTGCTAAGAAAAAGGGTTTGGTTAGTGACACACAGGACTGCATCTCACACACGATAGTTTGTTTATTCTTCTGTAAACAGCAGAAAGAATTATCATCATCATGGTAAGGCAAACAACACTCTCTTTTATTCCCTTTTTAAACCCCACCAGAAATCTTCGTGTTAATAAACAGTTATTTTTTAAAATCATAAAATCAACTGATCTCCATTAGTTTTATAGAGCATGTCTTTAACTGACAGATGCTCCTCTGAGAGAGAAGGGGAGGGGGGAAAGATTTTAGTTTATGGAAATAATTAGCTCTGGGGAAGAGGAGATGGGAGCAGACATGCCTTTTCTGACATGCCTGTTCTTATTTATCTCCCTCCTCTCCTAAATGGATGGATCATGTAAGGATCTGTTTCATTTTGTCAATGCTTCTTTGTCTTTCCTGAGCTTTTTTTAAAGATTACCATTTATTTGATTTTGCATGATTTGCTCCTTTCAGTTTTGCTGTTCTTTTTTAATACAGCCAATATCTAAATCCTGATGTTTCTCACCCAAGGAATAATATGGGACAAAATAATTTATATATACATCTATGCTTCTTTAGCTGATTATTTCCTTTCCTAAAAATCCATTAAACATGCAGGCTCAATAGTCTCATTAATCTATATGGTGCTACAAAATAGTCAATTCTCAGTTTAAGTTTGAATTAAAAATTTACAGAGAAAAAAAATTGTAGGCAGACAGGTCCTGTTCTCTTGAAGATATGAAATGTTTCACTAAAATATCCTGACTTACTAGAAAATACAGTATGTGGAAAAATATGACTATTAAGAAAACTTATGTTTATTTCACTTCATTCTGCTCAAGTCTAACATTTATAGCCCCTTGGTTATCCAGGTAAGTTCCCCAATCTAAATAAATGCATTCCTTGCACAAAGTGTTCAGGTAAAGCTGAAGTTGTTTAAAATACAGTTATTGCTGTTTATATCCTCTTTCTGCATAGCAGGCAAAGAGCTGGAAGAGGCAGGGAGTGAATTCCATGCTAGAATGGACTTGTTAAAGTGTGTTTCTTTCTCTAACTCTGAAGAGGACACTGTCAACCTGAAACATGGTATACTTAAAAGAAATGCTAAACAAAGTTTGAAGAGCGTATGCCAAATTCTTGGCATTTGGAAGAAAGCAGTTTGGGAGTCAAAATAACATAAGTCATACCTTTCCTAATAGTAACCCCCCTTTTGTGTATTTGTGAAGGG
This sequence comes from Notiomystis cincta, assembly GCA_013398075.1. Lineage (NCBI taxonomy): Eukaryota > Metazoa > Chordata > Aves > Passeriformes > Notiomystidae > Notiomystis > Notiomystis cincta. The sequence goes on from VZRX01013837.1 coordinate 40,493, forward strand.
TCAGCATAAGCAAGGAACAACTAGTATAGTGAAGTAATTCAAATCCATTTGATTGACAGCAAGGTCAGTTAAACTGGTTAAGTTTAGAGATCATTTAGGTTAACTTAAAATATGACTGCTTTTATCCCTTCAGTGAATCACAACAAGAATTGATTCGTGCCAAGTGTTTTGTTAAGTGTATTTTTCCCCCCTGCTTTTAAAAGAAGAACGTAAGCACCAAGGCTTTATTTCAGTCTACAACTCACTCCTCTCTCTCTCTCTGCCAGTAGCTTATGGCACTCACCTGTGGGAGAGCTGTGTGAAAACTTCTCTCTGTAGGACCCGAGGACTCAAGTGGATCTTGTGCTTCTCAGACTTTTCTCTCTCTTAGCTTTGATTTGCACATTGTTCATTCCAGTTGTTCTACTAATATTTTCACAGCACCTGGAGCCAGCAATATTCCAGAGGAATTTTCAGCCTCACAAAGCCAGCACTGTTAGTGTGGGATATTTGAGTCTCACTCTCTGCAGAATGCCAAAGCCTGAAGAGTAATAGTTTATTTATTTAAATGGTTTTGGCTAAAGCACTTTTTGGGATGTCATGTGACTGCTAGAACTTCAAGGCTTTCTGTTTCTCATGGTTGGGTGAATTATGATAGTGTGATTTAAAGATACTTGACATTACTGGCTTTCCAGCATGAATTTGTAAGGGTCCTACAATTAGAATTGTTGAAGATAGAAGGGTCTCAGAAGTTTTCATGTTACTTGAAATCCAGTTATTTATGACCTTCTAATGAATGGTAAAGCTCAAGCTTACTCTTCGCTAAATGGTCTGTTGCTTTTTTCCCCTCTGAAGGTGAACATATGCTGGAAAATAAATGTTTAAATTAAAGAACTGTTCACACTAGATATTACCATCTATTAGTTACCACAAAGTTGCTAATGACTAGTAAAAATACTGCTTTTTTCTCTAATGTGTGCTCATTTATGTTCAGCTGACTCAGATGAACTCATCTAAGAAAATAACATCCAACTGATCCCTCAAGACACATCCTAAAGTTTTGATTCAAGAGATCATAGTAGTTTATGCACTCTTCCACTGGAGACCAGCAAAGCACATGCTTAATTGCACTGTTAAATTAGGGGTTTGGCTTTGGCAACTTACATTAGCTAATGAGAAAAAAAGACCAGTCAAAAACAGAGGAAATATTTTAATGCGAGCATAAACAGGTATGAATATAAATACAAACAAGATTTACATTTCTTGGTTAAGAAGGCAGCGGCATTTTGCTTTCAGATTAGAACATGGCTTTAAAGGTTCATGCAGAGTGCTTGAGACGGCTTCCTCCACACTGTCCAAGGAATGGATAGGAAAGCCCTCTAGCTTTTTGAGTTGCCAGTGCCTTTGATCAGGTATTTCTCAAGCGGCCAATGTTTTAAGGGTAAGAATGCTTGAGCATAAACACGTTGAAGAAGCCTGATCTGCAGAGCAAGGGTACTTCTTGCCTTCTGAAATCAAACATTTCCGTGCAGTGCTCTGGATTTCAAGCATTCTCGTGCTGTGCCCTGGCAGGCTGGGTCCCACTTCGGAGTCCCTTGAGAAACTCGGTCTCTGTGCCCTCTTGCACTGGCAATACTGGCTCACCTACATTTATCTGACTTAAAATACAAGCTCTTCAGGGCAAGTACGTGGTCTTTTATGTGTTTTGAAAGAGCTGTATATAATTAAGGTACTTTGTATGAAGAAATTACTTCAAAACAGTTTACATAGGGCAGCTATTTCAAGATCAAGAAAAAATCTTTAGCCATGTTCCCTGAGGAAACAAGGCTTATGTGACTGGACTGGCTGGCTGTCCCTCCTCACTTCCATTCAACACCTTTTGAACTTGTTGGTTGTAGTTTAAACTACGTTTGAAAGGGGGAGACGTCTCAATGATAATTAAGTTCCCATGGACTTTATGAAAATCAGTGGCTGGGAAGAGAGAAATCCAGATCCCCAGTTCAAATAACTAATTTTTCCAAGTGTAATCTTGCAAGCTCTAAACTTGACAGCAAGTGTAATAATGATGGTCAGGTTGACAATGTAGCCCCAACTACTTTAGAAGACTGACAGCTATTTCCATCCAAATATTAATAAGCAGGTTGACACCATAATAAAGTTAAATTTCCCCTGTTCTGATGTTCCAGCAGTTTTTAGTATGAACGATATAGTCATCCTCCTCACACTTGTAGTTATTATGAATTTTCAGAGAAATCAGTATCATTCTTTATTAGCTTGCATGAAGTGTAAAAATCTTGTATTTTTGCTTATTTTAGCTAGCAATGTTCATTATTGTCATCTTATCCTTTCCCTTTAATTAGTTAGTACTGGCAATACATACACAGAATAAGAAATTAGTAGTTGGGCTGCATTAGTCATGATTGTTGCATCTGATAGGGAAATTTATAGTTGGTTATGTTATCACTAAGCACTTTACCTGTCTGAGCTGTATGAACTTAGTGTAGCCCTTAATGTTGCTCTTTACTTAATTGTTTTGGTTCTACTGGTTGAAAAAAGTCATCAAAGGGAGGGGGGAAAGACAGGCATCAACTTTCTCATTTGTAGATTATTTCACTGTCTAATAAAACCTAAAGCCCAGCAATACAAAAACTTAAGCTTAAGGTCATGGTCATAGACTTGCCTATTTGAAGGCTGCTGGTGGAGGATGACTGTGTGAGGACACAGGACTTGGTGATACAGCTGCTTATCAGTTGATTGAGTAACACTGGTTAAGAGAGGTAGGCAAAGACAAGGTTTCCATGGATTTCTGGTAGGTTGCAGTATGATAAGTCAACTCTACCTCTTCTCCAGTTCTGTGTTTTTCATGTCCTTTAATATTTTTCATGTGTTCGGGCAAGCCTTGCTCTGCTGCACATTCACTGGCATTAAGTAGGTTCTGTGTGGCTCTCTTTAAACAAGACTGTGTAGGCTGTTGATCAAGAAAAAATAACTAACTTAACACTTTTCCAGCTGGAGGAGGAAGTAGCTCCATAAAAAAGGTCCTTATTTTCTTCAGTAGCCAAAGGGGCAGACACCCCGCGGGCCAGGCACCCCGGCCAGCTGCAGGCAGGCTGACCTGGTGTCTCCCCCGCCTCCGCGCTGGGCCCTCAGACGCTCCGCAGTGAGATTTGCGTGGTCCTTCCTGTTGAAGCTGTTCCACTTCATATAAGTAATTAAGCGTTAATTAGAAGAGGACTAGTTGAGCATTCATTAAACATTAAATACTAATTGAGCGCCCGGGGAGAGCGCCGGCACCATTCGGCCGCGGAGTCATTCTCACGCCGGCCGGGCCGGGGCCGAGGGCAGGCGGGGGGAGGCCCGGTTGCCCGCAGCCGTGTCCCCGGCCCGCGGGCGGCGTGCCCGGGGCGGGCAGGCAC
>VZRX01013837.1:44292-113969 GCA_013398075.1 Notiomystis cincta
GGGTGAAGTCCGCCGAGGCACCTTCCTCCTGCTTATCCCGTTTTGGGCCGGGGCGGCTTCACTCTCCTGGTAACGCGCGGGCCGGGGGCCGTGACCCCTCCGGTGAGGTGGTGCTGGGCCGGTTCTCCGCAGCCACCTGCGGGGAAGAAGAGATCGGGGGCTGCGCGGAGGGCGCGGGGCTTCAGCGCCAGCCCGCCCTGGGCGCTGGGGGGACGCCGGGCACTGGCAGTGCGCTGGGCACTGGCGGGCGAGCTGGGCGTCTGCAGCAAGAAACAAGTTTGGAACTGCCGAAGCAGGGTCCGTGCTGCCGAGGGAGCCCGCTCTCCTCGAGAGGTCTGGAGCGCCGGAGTAGAAAATACTCGCGGTGTTTTGAAATAGACGTCTCAAAACAAGTATTCATCGTACCGGCATGTAAAAAGGGCTAATGTATTAAAATGCAAATATGCATGTGTGCTCGGCGATGCTGTTGCGTGTTTCCTGTTTACCATGTTAATTAGAAGTTGTAAGGCAGAACTTCACCAAGCGTAATCCAGGGCAGTATTTGACCCAGTAATGCTCATTGAATGATGCAGTGGCTTTTATAGTACTGGGAGTTTTAGCCCAAAACGCAAGCCAAATATTTACTGGACTTTATTAGTGAGAAATGTATGAATCGTACGACAACTCACACCTTTGAAACTAGTCTCTACTGGCAAAAATGTGAAAACCGACTCAGCCAATATAAAGAGAAAGTTAAACTCCCCACTGTTGTTACTGTAAGGAAAGTTTTGATCATCAAGTTTGTCCCGGGTCTTGCAGGCACCAGGGTGCTATTCTGTAACATTTTGGGTGATGTTAACTAATTGTGCAAAAGTTTGAGATTTGGGACATAAAAAGCTGCCATCATAAGGCAAGATGAGCACACTTGTAAACAAATGCAGGCAAAAACATCATGGAATCCTAATTGTTTTTCAAGGGTTTTACTTGTTCTTTTGTTTTTGAGAGCTAATATTGTTCAGTAAACTGTTTTGCTTCCATTCATTGTGTCCTTTTAATTTATAGGTGGTGCTAAAACAAACGAATGTATTATAGAAACAATTTTTACATTAACCAAATGTATGTTTGTTTGTTTTTGTAGTCCACCTCACACCTTCCAGATTCTTCTAGAGAAGAAAATAAAAAGAAACCTGTTTTGGAAAGACTTGGAAATTTGTTTGGTACAGGGAAGAGGAAAAATGTCAAAAGTTCAGTAGAACACACATCACATCATAAGGGTGAGAGGTCAGGTTCTCCTCACAGGGCACAGCCGGTGTACTTCAGGCACTTCAGAGAAGGACACGAAGCTCCTCAAGTACAGAAACAAGTGAGAAACGTAAGTGCCCTTTCTGAGGCACAGGAATATAATTTCAGTGGGGAAGTAAGGCCGCTGTACCACGACACGATTTCAGAATGGAGTAGTAGGGGAGTCTCCTCTGACAGTGAGTGGTCAGCAGATTGGAGTGGCAGCAGTGAAACCATTAAAAACTCCCTCTGTGAGAGCAGCCTGAACGTGGAAACACTGGGGCTGGAGAAAGAATCCGTCACAGATATAAGCAATTCCACAACTCCGGATTTCATACAGAGCTTGAGAAGTTTGTCTAGTGAAGACTTAGAAAAGAGTATCTTAAGTCACAAGCAGCTTGTGAACACGTGGGTGTCTGAGGAGCCTGGGCATGCAAAACCAAAGGATTTGGCATACGAGTTGGAATCTGCAGCGAGTGAACACGCATATTCTGCTAGAGTGTTAACAGTTGATATCTATCTAAGGAAAACAGACGAACTCCTTGATGAGCCCGTGACTCTTAACTCAGAAGAAAATTGTAGTGATCTGGACACAATGGATAAAAAATCTGCTAGTAAAAGATCTGGGAAACGGAGAAAGTCTCAGTCGTCTAGTGACATTCCAAATGGAGAGAGAAACCAGACTGAAAATACTGCAAGAGAAGAATCTGGTTTTGAGGATGATGCCCATTCTGAGGTGTTTTCAGACAAGATAATAAACTCTGAACGAAAAGTGAGGTCTGGTCAACAGACTCCTGAAAGAAATTCCTCTTCCTCAGGTAGTAATCAGGACCTAAAGGTTGGATCTGCTCACAAAGGGGCATCTAAAGCTGAAGCTGACAAGGGCAAGCAGCAGATCTCAAACACAACCTCTGCAAGGAGAAGATCATACAAAAAGAATCAGTTGGATACTGTACCCATTTCCCCTACGGGTTTGAAGGGTCAGGTGAAAGATTACTCTTCAAAAAGACAACCTTTAGCATCGCCAGAGACTAACCCAGTAACAAAAAGAACTTCAGTGGAAAAGGGAGCTATACCTGTGGCTTTTGGGGAAGACAGTTTGGAGTCTCCCAAAGCTGCTTTGGCTGCTAAGACAGAAGACAGTGCCTTGGTGTTTGCTGAAGGCCGAAATGATACCAAGGCAGTAAAGCATGGTAATGGTCCAGATGGAAGAGCTTTCTTGCATACTGATGGGATTAAAAATGGAGACCTGTGTCTGTCAGCTGAGAGACAGACAAATTCTGAATCAGACACCTCGAAGCTGAAGAGTTTGGATGCTTCCAGAACAGTCACGACAAAGATTAGCCTGTAAGTAACAAACTAGTTTACCTTGTTTTTGTAGCTGTGTTTTTGCTTGTATCTGTGTTTAGAATTCTGTGGAAGCACTAGCTGTGTATCTGTTATCTATCTAAATTGTTTTCAGTTAAGAACTGCCTTTAAAAAAACAAAGTTATCATAATTAAAGCTACCACTTTACAAGCACTGTAGTCTCCATATATTAGAAAAATAATTATTTTTTTTCATTTTTAAATGAATAGAGAATGTCTTTGTCAATTCCATTATGTGGAATAATTTAACATATATAAAAGCTGCTCAGTCATCATTGTTGTGGATCAGATTAATTAATCTATCATTGACCTTAATGTAATTTTTCTCTTTGTAACCAAATTAGAATGTGGTTGAGGATTTTGTATGTGAAAATCTTTGAATAAGAAATGTGTTCAAGTTTTCTATGACACGGGCTAAGTTCTGCTATTATTTTATGAAAAAATGTAGGATGCAATGTAGAACTTGATTGTTCAAATGATATGATAGATCACACTCCAGAGATTTGAATACATACGGTTGCTTTCTTAAGTATGTGCAGGATGAATCATTTGCATTTTGATGCATGTGAATAACATCAGGTATTTGCAGAATTATGCATATATTAATTTTCAGTTTTTGGTTTTACACTTGAAGAAACTGTCTCTGTCAAGCAGTTATCAGAGCCTTCCTTAGGATTATAAAGAAACTGCTGCATTTGTAAAGTTCACTGTTTTCACTAGTATGAGACGAGTGATTGATTTCCTGGATTCTATTGCATTCTCATCCACAGGGAATGATTTATTGCATTATTCATTTCTGTTGTTTGGTGGTGACAGCTGTGTAGTGAGTGCTGTTGCACTCCTCATGCTGCCATGTTCAGTCAGAGGTGTCAGGGTGCACCGAATCTGTAGGCCTGTCCGAGGTACACCCAGTGTTCATGATTGTCCTTGTGTCGGATGGAGGGATGTGAAGGTTCCACACGAGGGTTTGAGAGACATGTCTGTTTCCAGTTATGCTTCCCACATCTGAGAAGCAGAGGAGCAATTTCCTTTGCACAATTTGTAATACTCTACATCTGAGTTGTTAATTTGTCACTTAAGTTTAAACAGCCTAGTACTGAAAACTAAACTGTGGTGGTTTTGTGCGTGGTGATGCTTTGCCATCTGGCAGTATAGATCAAAGATCTCAAACTCTTGAGTTTGTATCTTCACAGCTTCAAAGGAATGGTAGCTTTCATATCGTTTTTTCTCTGTGTCATTAATGATGATGAAGTTATAAATGCCTGCATAACTGGATTTCCTTTTTCTGTGTATCTCCTGGGCTTGCTGTACAGTGAATTATCTTTTACTGTACTCATAAAGTAACAGACAGGTGTCCTTTCTGAAAGACCAAATTTTAATGAATAAATAGCCAGGTTTATTTCATCCCATTTTGTGGGGTGTGTGACACTGTGTCTTGGCCTTATCTGCTGCTATAAGAACTTTAGCTCTGAGTGGGTTCTGCCTGTGGGGTTCCTGATGCATTTGACAGCTGCCATTGCACAGCACCACACCATTTCTTTAGCCAGAGTTATGTGCTCAGCTGATCTGGTATAATTTTTAGTCATTCATTAGAACATACGAACTATAAACCTGGATGTGGATTATGGTGCTGAAACTGAGAAAGGAAAAGATGGTGCCATTACTAGAAGATGGTGTAGTTTTGTTCTCTAGTTATTGCTTTGAACAGATAACTTTTTCATTTTCAAAGGTTAAAAAATTATTGTTAGGTAGTTCACATGAGTTCCTTTCTGGTTGAAAAATACCCATTTACTTACAGATTCCTTGGTCCCCTGTAAGATGGATTTTGTATAATACAAATAGATCTCCCTTAAAAATGCATGATGTCTCTTACTAATGGCATTGTGCCAATTCCTGGAATCAAGTTTCTTTAGAAACAATTTCAGAACAGGTCAGTTTCTCCAGTCACCTCCAGACATGTAGGTTTCCTGTAAATAAAGATAGCATTTTCTCCTTTTCTTCATATATGTCTGTGTACTGGATAACTTGAAAGTCACAGGATACTTTGCTTCTAGCTTTTGAAAGGGAAACCTATCAGATTTGAGACTGAAATGAGGCTGACAGTAAATCTTAATTGGCAAATAAAACCTCAGGCAGTAGTTGCTTTGATGTGCTTAGCGGAAAACTTGGCTTCACTTGTCATACTTTGTGTTCAGACATGGTTTTGTAGTTGCCTTTACATTTAAGCCCACTTGTTGAATTATTCTGCTCTTTTCACATGCCACTTTTCTTTGCTCACCTCAATCTGATATTTTGGCACCAGTGTTTTTTGGCACCAGTTGCATGCTTAACGTGTGACTCACCTTCCATTTTTGGGAGAGGTTTAACTGCTTGCTTCCACAGTTTAGCTGCAAGGTGTAGCCAAAGAGAAGGACATTGGTATTTCTCTTGTGCCTGCTTGTTCCTGGCATTTAAGATCAGGGATGGGTGGTGAGAATCAGCTACACTGGACTGTTTGTAAGAAAGCATTTGTACTGTTAAGTGACTACATCTTTCAATGCTTTTTCTCTGTATGAGGAGAGAGGCTCAAAGGATACTCACACAGTATCTCCTTTTAAACAAGCTTAGAAACTCAGTTCTTGCAATAAAATGCATCTTTTGGCTATATTTAAAATCAGTATTTCATGGTGTGGAAAAAGGTGTAATGAAAAGATGGGTTAGAGGAGGCCAGCTGTAGTGAGTGGAGCTGCAGGGCTGAGCTTTCTCGTGCTCTTTGCTCTCAGCTGTGTGGCTCCTGCTGCTGTGCAGAAATACTGCAGAATACAAAACACAAAGTGTTGAAGTGTGGTTCTTTTTGCATAAATTTGCAAAGCTTGAAACTATACCTTTGAGGGGTTAGCTCTGCATGTAAAGTAGGTTTTAGGTGTGGCTGATAAGGATCACTGCTCGCCATTGAACTGGCTTGTGCCAGGGCATACAGAGAGACACCGATTTTATGGGGAAGATACGTGTTGTTATGTTAAATGTAGTAGTGCAAGTGACAGGCTGACAAAAGGGTGGTATGGGTATGAATTTGTTGAGATAATTGGGCCATTAGTGTTGCCTCTTGAAAATACAGGTAAAAGAAGAGGATAAGTACATTTTTTTTCTGATCAGAAAAAGAGAAAAAGATAGGAAGGGTCCTGGTGAGCAGGAAATTCAGCACGTGTCAGTAGTGCATCGTTGTAGCAGGCAAAGGCTAAGCCCCTACTGGGCTCCAGGGGCAGAAGCACTGCCAGCAGGTCAAAGGACTTGGTGCTCACGAGTCAGCATCTGGGTCACTCTGTTGAGTTGTAGCCCTTCCTCCCCTTCCAACTCTGCTGGTACACAAGAGGTGCTCCCAAATTGGAATGAGTCCAGCAGTGAGCCATTAAAGAAGGTGACAGCTCTGGAGCAAATAATGTGTGAGGAGAAGCTGAAGCAGCTTGGTTTCTTCAACTGAGAGAAGGATACAGGTAGACCTCAGTCATCTCTCTAGAAAAGGCAGAGCCAGGTTTGTCCCTGAGCTGTGGAGTGAAGGGAGAACAGCCACAGATGCAAGTTGGAACAGCAAAGTTTTAATGGCATATAAGGCAAAAATAATTCACAGCATCACTGGCTGCCCTGCTGCGGTGCTTCACTAGGAAGATTGTGAAATCTTGACCCTTGAAGTTGTTCAAAATTTGGTCAGGCAAAGCCTTCAGGAACTTGATCAAACTTTGAAGCTGTCCCTGTTTTGAATAGGAAGTTGGACTAGCTGATCTTTAGAGGTCCCTTGCAACTCATATTCATTTTCCAAAAAGAAAAGTCACAGAATAATTTAACCTCAAAAAGTTGAGGAAAAACAGTTGCGCTTCAAATGAAAAGTAGTGCCTCAATGTAATTAATTGAATGCTGTATGACAGTTCCTTCCACACCTTCCCTCTTTCAGGAACTTGGTTTTTCTGGGGGTTTTTTCTCTTGGTTTGTTTTTTTTTTTTGGTTTTTGGTGGTTTGGTTTTTTTTTTTTTTTTTTTTTAAATTTTCCAAGTGTGTTTTATTGGCACCTATCTGAAGTATGGCCAATCAATTTTAAGTTCATTTTTTCCTCTTTTATCAGTCATGCATTCTTCATAAGAGCCTTCCAGTTGTGAGCCAGCTTGAGTAGGCTGGTAGTTACAGGGAGCACTGTTGGCAAGTCCTCTCTGAAAAGACATGATGATAAGGAGGACATGGAATTGTTGGAGGAAATCCAGAGGTCACAAAGTTGATAAGAGGACTGGAGTACCCTCCCTGAGGAGACAGGCTCAGAGAGTTGGGGCTTCTCACAGAAGAGAAGGTTGCAGGGACACCTCATAAAAACCTTCCTGTATCTGAAGGGGAGGGTCTGTAGGGAGGCTGGAAAAGGACTCTTTGCCAGGAACTGTAGTGATGGGACAAGAAGTACTGGGTACAAACTGAGAGATAGGAAATTTAGGTTAGATATTAGGGAAGAAACTTTTTACTGTGAGGGCGGTGAGACGCTACAAAAGGTTGCCTGGAGAAGTTGTGGATGCCCCAACCATGGCAGTGTTCAAAGACAGGTTGGATAAAGCTTTGAGCAACCTGGTCTAGTGGCAGATGTCCCTGCCCCTGGGGAGTTGGAGCTAGATGATGATCTTTTATGATCCATTCCAACCTCTTAACAGTCTATGATTCTATGATTTTGAACAGGTGCTCTCTGTATAGATTTCTAGGTAACTATTTTTGATTCCTTCTGTTATTTCAGTAAGTTCATTCCTCATGGTATTCCCAAGAAATAAAGCTTGTACAGTGGAGAGCCTTATGTTAGAAGGGTTTAATATCTTACTTGGGATGGATTGCTTGAGGAAGAGGGAAAAGGATCTCACTTTCTGGGTTGTTCCTGTATCTCACACCTCTTTCTTGGGCTAAAGAGTTGCCTGAGAACTCAGTTCACACAGTTTGTTTAGGTAAAAAAAGAAGAAAGCACTTAGAGATTTGGGACCCTGGAGATCACTGCAAGCTATTTTCTCTTTATCTCCCACCTTTGTCAGTTTTCATATAGGGCAGTTTTTACCTGTTCTCCTACTGCTGAGTGTCCCCAGATTCCTCTTTGGAGAACAGGACTGTCTTTGAGGTGATGGCAGGCTCCTTGACACTCCTTAGGTCTGACTGATACATTTTGAAGCCATCTGCCTTGCATCTTCACAGCTGTTCATACAGTACAGTATGCAGTAGTGAGTTACATGGACAAGTATTTTTCCTGGCTGTAGGTATTCAGAGGAAAGGAGAAAGGAGGCTTGGAACACTCAGCTGTGCATCATCAGCCTTCTGCCACAGCACAGGAGTACTGTGTGCTATGTACTTGTACATGCTTCTCTCCACTCTGATAGGGAAGTCTTCTGTTTCCAAATTCAATTCTTGCAAAATTATTAGGCTTAGTTTACACAATTTAAATTGGTAGCTAAGTTTACCTGAAGGAAGTGGAAGAGTCCTCACATGTGGTGTTTGCTTAGCCAAGGTGGTGATGCAGTGCTTGGGGACATTTTCTGCAAGCACTCATGAGAGTGGAAGAATTCTTTCACTCAATGTAAGGTTGCTTCTGCAGTGTAGGTGTAAAGGTGGCAAAGAATCTGCCCAGATGTCTTCAAAACTCATTGGAGAGAATATGCAAATGTTAACCAACTCATTATCACCTTAATGAATTGGAATTTGCTTTCTAAACTCTGTAGGGAATTGCATGTTTATAATTTATTCTGCCTATTCACTACTAAATTTTAATGTCTGTCAGTCATAAGCAGTTGAGTTCTCTGCCTCAATTGCAGATGCTGTAGGCTGCTGTGTTTTTTGTTTTACTAACCTTAAAGAACTAAGTACATGTTTGAAATATATGCTCCTTATTTAGTGTCTAATTTTTTTTCATCCATATAGTTGCTCCACTTTTAGTTGATTCCTTTTGAGATAACAAAATTTAAACTAAGTCTATGGTTTATAATGCTACATTCTATTGTTTTGAAAATTGTTACAAGCCTGTCCAAGATTAATTAAAGATGTTACTCTGTGTCACTTTGCCTCCTGTAGCCCAGCCAAACCGAAGAACATAGAGCTGAATTTTAAAACACCCTCGAATCAAGACAGTTTAGAAAGTGAGCAGGATACTCTTGAAAAACCAGTTAATAAAACTAACAGCAACATTGCCAACAAAATTTCCTTATTTGAAAACAAATGTGCTAACCAGAGCCAGAGGCCTGCTGACATCCCTGCTTCAAAAAACAGTGCTGTACCAAGCACATTTGTTGGCAGAGCAAAGCTGAAATTTGGAAAACAATCTAAAGAGAATGAGCAACCTGATAAAACATTAAATAGGCAAAGTAGTCGCCAGAAGTTATTTGAGAATGGCACACAGGAGAAAGAAAGCACTGCAGAGTTAAAAGGCAAAAATGAAGAGAGCTTTGCCTCTTATGAGGATCTTGGAAAGACAACAGAACTGAAAGTAAAAGCTGCCATATCCCTTTTTAACCAAAGCAGCAAAAGTGATGCTGGTAGTGTCTCTCTGAAGCAACCAGAACCTGAATTAACTACAGCCAAGAAAGAAACTTCACCTTTTAAATTGTCTTTGCACTCACCTGTTAAAAGTGAAAATGCTCAAGATGCTTTCTACCAAAGAAATTACACAAGCTCAGAATTCCACAGAAACGAAGAAAAGATGCTGCCAAACACAGAGGCTTTATCACCTTGCAGTAATGATAAATATCCTCTACCATCTCCTCAGGTTTCCAGATCAGAGTTTAAGAAGATGGAAAATGGAGATAAAAAGGTGAAGCCAGGAGATTTGAACTTTGCAGCACTGCAGTATGATGACAGCAATCAGGACAGTATGTTGGAATCAGAGCACAACACCAATGCACAGAAGAGCCCAGGCAAAACCTGTAACGGATCTGCTGAGGAGGACAGCATTTTTGATTCCCCATCTGACATGAAGAAGTTTGCTGAAACAATAAAAAACTTGGACAGCACAGTTTGTTTACCCCAGAAAAAGAAGAGGTCAAAGCTCCCCAAGTCTCCAGCACCTCACTTTGCAATGCCTCCAATTCATGAAGACAACTTAGAGAAAGTATTTGATCCTAGTGTATTTACTTTTGGTTTGGGACTGAGGAGAGATAAAACACAGGATCTGTTACCAGCACAGCAAATTAAAATGCAAAGCCTGGAAACAATAGCCAGAGTCAGGCCCAAGCGTGCATCAACAGAGCAAAGTATCATATTCAAAGCTCTGCAGTCGTGTAGAGAGGAGCCTGCCTTTACTCACGAAATAAATGGAAAAGAGAACATTGACTGTACGGATGGCGAAATTAAGAGATCGCGGCTTGAAAAAAGCTCCCTCTTCTCAAGCTTGCTGTCTTCCAAAGAAAAGTTTTTTAGTCCTTCTGTCACTTCAGTAAATAACACAACTGCTTTTGCAACTGACTCCTCAGCGATGCCTGCTTTACAACAGGATGTTTCTGGGCCATTCATCATGCCTCAAAAATCTGAGGTAATAAAGATCATTCAGGAAACAAAGCACTGTTTGTCTACCTGCTGAATGACTGTTAATTTTGATTTTGCAATTCAGTCTCTTTCAGATATGAAGTTTCCAAGTTTTGTGGAGAAGTACCTGCAAGCAGATAGTGCAAAAAAAGAACTAAATTTACAAATGCCCAATTATGGCAACCCTGAGAAAAGTTTTTCCAGCTGGTTAGGGTCAAGCAGATATGAATCAAATGTCCCCCCTGGTTTATTAGATGTGGACGTAAGTATTGTGTTTTTAAAAAGCTGCCTGCAAAGTTATCCAGCTCTTATGTTTTCTATAGGCAATGTGCATACATTGTTTTGTTTCCCTTCTTTGTGATATATAGATAGATAGATAGATAGATTGATTACAAATACCTTGAGGTGAACTTAGGTTATCTGAAAATGAAAATGAGATGGCATCTATCAACATGATTAAGGGCTCTTTATTTTGAGACTTTTTGCAAAGATGAATGGAAACCTTATATCTGAATATGTCTTCATACTTGATTTTGTACTATATTGAAACAAATCTTACACTAACTTTAATTTTTTATTGCAAATTAGCAGAATGCTTTCTGTGAACTTCAGAAAACTTCTGTTGAAGTAATCTCTCTTCTCTTCCAACAAGACATTCAGCCATTGTACTGTTAAATAAGTAACAGAGCAAATTTTTTATTTTAGCCCTCTGTTATAGTCTCATGTGTTGGCAGAAAAATATATATTCTTTAAGAATACTTTAAAACTGGATAGCAATGATTATTGAAAGTGCTGCTACAGTGGAGGGCTGTCCCTTGGTCTGATTACAAGCATCTGTTCCTCATGACTGAAGACAGACCTATGTTTTCCCATCAGTGCAGCTTTAATATGGAATACATTTGTAATTTCTGCATTTAAAATGATGAACCAATGTCCTGTAATATTTGCTGTTTCTGTTAATGTAAGCCCTTATTGTGACCTGAGAGGAAAACTATAATCTGGAGATCTAAGAACCATGGGAAGAAATATGTTTTCTAAAGTTTAATGACCACATGAATCTGACCTGTGGCATTAAAGCAGCATGTAAGAAGTTTGAGAAATACTTTCCAAAGCTAATGGTTATCTGTTGTAACAGTTCTACTAAAAGGAGTGAGGTAGTAGAATAGCTCCTTTCTTTGTCATGTTTCAGGAGGTAAGCATCCATGGTACCTTGCAGTTTTGAGAATGTAGATTCTTCTCTTATGGGAATTGTTCTTAATTAGTGTGGAGATGAAAATTAGGGGGGTTATTTACAGTAGTGTAGATTTATGTTGCCAGTTAAAGAGGCTTTCTTACCCTGATGGTCCTGCTTGGATTTAAAAACTTGAATTTAAAGCTAAATGTCTAATACTGTCTTAGTTTGGTTTTTGCTACTTAAACTTGAGTGGGTTGAGTTGTTCTTGAGTGGGTTTCAATTTTGCAAATGAGTGTGGAGGCCTGATACAGCAGTGGAGTGTGTACATGCCTAAGACTGAACTTAGGGAATCCCTTTAGAACTCAAAGGGGTTCTGGACTTCTGTGGCACTGTTGCTGACTGAATTGTCTTGCTCAAATTAGGAATCAAAAATGTTTCTATGATGTGAACCCACTGCGCATCTTCCACTGACTAAGAAAATGATGATGCCATGGCTAGTGGGTAATGTGAAGGAAAGAGTAAGGGCAGCCCAAAACAACAATTTTGGCATTCCTCAAAACACAGAACAAGTTTTAACTGGATTTGAAGCGCAGGCTAAAAAACCAGTCATGCTTGAACACGTCTTGATGATGCCTACAAGAGCCTGGTGGTGGTCCAGAACGGTCTTGCGACCACTGCCTGCTCCGCATGTTAACTACTGTGTTCTCATTAATTCCTTGCACGTGTTGCTGGTTACCTGTTTAGGGGCAGGATCTCTTTTGGTCTTTTTGTTTGTGTGAATAATTCCTAGAAGAGCAGGACCCTGTCCCAGAATGAGCATTCCTGTCCTTGCTAGGAAACCAAACACGTCATTTCAATGCTTGCTTTATTTGTTTGAAGATGATGTGATGCAACCACAACTTTCCCATATATTCTATATCATATAATTTACTGCTGACTTCAACATTGTTTTAGATTTCATATGCCTCATTGTGTTTTATTTGCTCTGAATATTTTTAGTTCATCACTTAGTGCACAGTCCCACGCTCTTTGAGGAAACCTGTTACAAGGTGTTCATCACAAAAGTGATTATGTTAGCTGATACATGTATGTGCCATCATGCATCCTCAGGATTTTCATATATTCTTTCAAAATACTTCATGCTTTATGGCTTGACATTTTTAGACATTTAAACTCATCTTTATCATTGTACAGCATGTACTTTATCAGTGGCAATTTTTAAAGT
Organism: Notiomystis cincta; assembly: GCA_013398075.1. Lineage (NCBI taxonomy): Eukaryota > Metazoa > Chordata > Aves > Passeriformes > Notiomystidae > Notiomystis > Notiomystis cincta. The sequence goes on from VZRX01013837.1 coordinate 56,822, forward strand.
AGTCTCTCAGTATTAAACTCCTGGAATATATAGGAAGTTGATCAGGAGGATTTTAAAGCATTTCAAATCTGAGGTTAGTTGACTTCAATGAGGTGATGATTCAGAGTTTTAAAAAAAAGCATTTAAATTTATACATTTGTGGCAAGATGCTGCTTTGCAAGAGGAAGTAGAGATTGAAGTGGTAAGTAGGTATAGTTGAAAGATTACTAGCTCCTATTAGCGTAGTTTTTATTGCATTTTATAGCCCTTTTTTAATAGCTGAGTATCTTTATTGAAAATGTTTTTGATTTTGGGGGTATTTTTTTGTGATTTTTCTCTTCTCACTGTCTATTAGACACTTCCAAGAAATGGACAAAGTAAAATCAATCCCAGGCCTGGCAAGGTAAGATCAGTTTTAATAGTTTTACTGTTCCTTTCTGTATTTAAAGCCTAGAAGAGTAGAACTATATGTTGCTGGTGTGTTTTTCTGTTTTGCTTTTTTTTTTTCCAACACAGCTAGTGATACACTGTGACTCAGACTGTCAGAAAGCTGGCATCGAAGTTTTCCATGATGTTCCGGATTGCAGTTCTTGGGTTCTGTCACCAACAATTTTAGTTAAGGTCATCAGAGGATGGTAAGAGATCAATTTTTACTCTTTATACATAGACTTTTTATCTATCAAAAATGTTTTGAGAGAGAACTTGCATTTAATTCACAGTAAGTCTGCCTTGTAAATGGCAATGTAACAGGGACAGATGTGAGCAAGAAATAGGGCATTTTACCTCTGCAACATGAAGTTCTGAGCTGGAGAACCTATTTTGCTGACTAATTGAGTGAGTGTTACCATCTGGAGGGATGCAAGATTTCACCAGGCATAGGTGTGGAATGGAATGACAGATTTTGTCCAGCTGTTTTGCCCTTCAACTCCTCTGGTCATTAGGGATTCTTGCATAGTGTTTGGATTGGGCTAAAAGGCTAGCAAATAAGTTTAAAGCCAGGTCTTACATGATTATTTCATGACCAAAGGAATAAGATGGTGCCTTAGAGATCATTGACTGTTTCTCTGACAAAAGGAAGGATTTTACTCTAAAAGCTATATTGCCCAAGAGTAGTTCAAAACAAGTTCATCTCCTACTTTCTTCATAGCATCAGCAGAAGGACCATTAGTAGTGTGGCTAGCAGGGCAAGTTACACTGTGGCCAGGCTATAATGCAGCCAAATAGCAGGTTCTCAAAAGTAATTATCTGATAGCAAGGTGCAAACAAGGGCTAGCTGCAGTAGGAGGTACTGGGATGCAAACAGGTTGCTGCTTAGCTTCAGAAAACTGGGACAAAAACCTTTTGATCTGTGTAAACCAGGTCATCTTTTCCAGTGTGGTCTAGAGGGACTGGGTTTGGGGTTTTTTCCTTCTTCCATTGAGAACATGAGTGAAGGGTTTGTATTTGCAGATGGCTAAAGTTCTTACTTAGTTATATATTCCAACCTGCCATTAAAAATGAAATTGGCCTTGTCTTCTGAGCAGTCTTATCATCCTCTGGCACATCTACACCAGCTCCTGTGGAACTCTAGGCTGTGGTTCACATGATCCAAGCAACTTGTCTGTTTATACATTGATGCAGCAGTCTGCAGTGTCACTGTTTTCTGATGCACACATTGGTTCTGATTAGTATCTCATACAAAGTCTGGTGTTCAGAGACAGTAGTCTTTGCTGCCCCAAATTATCAATTTTAAAAGATGAAGGAGTTTTTTCTTAAAGTGCAATTCAGCAGTAGACTTCTTTGTTTTTATCATTGTTTTTAAAGGTATCACAGAGATTGGAAATGGCTTGCATCAGCAATGTTGGGCAAATGAGCTGTTTTGGGGAAATAGGAAGAGTCTGGAAATGTGTATGAAAGGATTGGTTAAATTGGAACATGATTTTTGCAAATCACACTTAATAAAGCACCACTAAAAATTAATTTTTAAAATTTATTTTAAGCTGGATACTTTATGAGAAACCAAATTTTGAGGGCCCCTCTATTCCATTGGAAGAAGGAGAGATGGAACTCACAGATATTTGGGGTGCAGGCACTTCTGAAGAGCAAAGTGACTGCGAATCTCAAAAGCCTGCAGTGATCGGTTCAATAAGACATGTTGTTAAGGCAAGTAAAATAAGTTTTAAAAGTCTTGCATGCATCTTATTGTATAATGATGTTTTATACTGATACAGAGTGTGATTGTTTCATGCACTTATAGCTCATGTTACACTTGTGTCCTAATAAACCAATCTTCCATGTTGAATTTCATGTTTAATCACAAAATGCATGTGGGGGCTTTTGCACAGTGGGGATTATGGTATGATCAGCAGGAAGGACAGGGTAGCAACAAAGCTTGGTGGGCTTTATTAGAATAGCCACCAAAATGCTACATGCAGCACATGCTTTGTAGTATGTTGAGTCTCAGAAGAAGCACCCCAGAAAACCATCAATAATTCTGTATTTTCAAAATATGGCTTTTTCCTTTTTTTCCAGTACAAACCGAATTTGCACTCAATACAAACTTCAATGTCAAGCACCAAACTTTGGTTTGCCCAGTATGGGCAAACTTACTAGTGAGTTTCACATGTGGTGGAACAGCCTTTCTACATGCACTTTTAACCTACCATTAAGTAGTTACAGTTGTAGGTTGCCAAAACAAGTACAAGCTATAAAGTTATTTGACTAGGAAAGGAAAAAGGAGGAATATATATTGCTTGTAACTACAATTCTTGTTTAAGTTGCAGGTCTCTTCAAGGATGGCTTGTTTGGTGTTATCTTAGGATTTAATTTGCTAGAGGAGATGTTAACTGATGAAAGAAGATGCATTCCTGCCTAGATGGCAGAAAGTAAACAATGCAAATGCTGATTAGAGATTGGCTGTCTTGGTTCAAACACAGACAGGCAAACTGGCTTAGCTATACTTTTATTATAGGCAACTAATAGCAGTTGTAATTGACAAGGGGGGGAAATGATTTAAAATGAACAGGTGTTTCAAAACTGATTTAGTTATGCACAGTAATTACAGAACTCACAGCACAGATCAAGTGATTATGGCAATCTTCATTTTTCAGGATTACAGGGTTTGCCGAATTGATTTGTATACAGAGCCTGAAGGGCTGGGAATCGTGACTTCCTTTTTTGATGACACTGAAGAAACAGGGGTGTTTGGAACCACTCAGAAGACTTGTTCTATTAAAGTACATTGGGGCATGTAAGTATGTAGCTCTGTATGAATGTGTGGTGCAATGAAAGGAATTTGGTTTAAACCATTGGTTACACCTGTCAGACCTGCAAGCAGGCTGTATTTATTCTAGTCCTATATTTTGGTAGTGCTTGTTGACAGTAGTGTTAGTACATCACTGTGATGCTTCACTCTTGGGGAGTCTGATCTCATAGAATGTTTTGTTAGAGCCAGATTTTCTTCTGCTGGTGTGTAGTAAATACTGAATAACCCCTGCGTATTTGTAGCCAAGGAATGAGTTTACCTCTCTTGCTTTTTCTCATTTAGGCAAACCTACCATAAGTGAGGGTGGGGAATGAACTGTTATAGTAAGACCACATTTCCCACTTGCTTTCTTCTAAACTTGAAATCATCCTAGTAAAAGAAGAGAATTTTTGAAGTCCTTCTGTTATAAAATAAGACCTAGTGCTTTAGAATGTCCATACTTACACCCTTGTATTTCACAGTGCATTTTGATCTGGGTTTTTATGGAGATGTTTTAGACAAATATGTTATGTTACCTGCAAATATCTGACTGAGTTAGGAGAGTAATATTGTGAATCAGGCAAGATTTTATGAGAAAAGAGACCTCTAAGGAGCAATCCAGGTGCTGTACTAATATTAGTTTTCATGACTTAATAAGCAAACTTGTAAATCACTGTGGAAAACATGCCTCAAAGTAGTCCTGGGAAAAGTATGCAGAAGAGAGAGGCTTCTTTCAGAAAAAAAGTGAGACTGGAACTACTTTCAATCATGTTGGATCCTGCAGAATTTCTTACAGGGCATACAGACCTTGGTTGTTAGCTCTAATGTTTGGGCACTGATAGCACTTGCCTTGCTGCAAGTGGTCTAACTATCAAAAACTGTCCAGCTAAAGGCAGGTTTTATGTACCACTGTAAAGGTGTTTCAAATATGGTACATGATATATGGACATTTTCTTTGTGAGGCAAAGGGTGTGTTATCTGAGTAGTATTTATACCTTGATTTGTGGGGAAAAAATAAAGCATTTTGGTATGTAGGCAAATTGGAAGACATCCAAGTAGTTGATTCTCTGACAGGAAGTTATTTCTGGTGAACTGCAACCTTAATCCAAATTACATGTCTTGCAAGAGTAATGAAATCAGATATATTATTTGGAGGTTGATTGTTAATTCACTTCATCTATGTCTCCACTTTATTTCTATCTCACTTAAAAGTTATTTGTGACAAGTAAAATTACAATAATTTTTGAAAGGAGGCAGAGCCTGTGCACATCTCTGAGTAGTCTTTATTTTGCATCAGTGTACCAGCATTGTTTTACTAAATCCACATAAACTCTTGCTGTCTTAATATCTCTCTTGCATTTGCATCTCTGAAGGAAAGCAGACTACTATTTGCACCAAGAAATTCAATAGAATATTTTTCAAGTGTCTTTCTCAGATATCTGTTCATTAGTCCAGTGTTGTAAGAAGTTACTTCCATGAGAAATTCAGCAAATGGCTGCTGCTTTTTTGCATGTTGCAGGGTTAGGGGTTTTTTTGCCTTTAGTTTACAGGCATGACATAGTTCACTGTATTGGCAGGTGAGGGAGGCTCTGATTCTGAGTCACCTTGCCATGTGGGTGTGGTTGTATCATTTTAAAGTTTCCCACTGTTCATGCTTAATTGCTGTTTGTTAAAAGCTGCCAACAAAAATGAGTCAGTGCACCTTTATCTTCTGACTGTACTCTCTCCTTGTTCTTGCAGTGAAGTTAGTCATAGAATCCTCCAGGTTGGAAAAGGCCTTATAAGACCATCCAGTCCAACCATTAACTCAGCACTGTCAAGCCCACCACTAAACTATGTTCCTAAGCACCACTACTGCACATCTTTTAAATAACTACAGGGGTTGTGACTCCAACACTCCCCTGAGCAGCCTGTTACAGTGATTGACAGCTCTTTCAGTGAATAATTTTTTCGTAATATCCAGTCTAAACCCCCACAGGTGCATAGGCCACTTCCTCTTGTGCAGTCACTTGTTATTTGTGGGAAGAGACCACCTGGCTACAACCTCCCTTCAAGGCAGTTGTAAAGAGCAATGAGGTCTCCCCAGAGTTTCATTCTTTCCAGGCTGAACACCTCCAGCCACTCTTACTAGACTTGTGCTCCAGACTTGGCACCAGCTCCATTGCCACCTTCTAGACATGATCCAGCACCTCAATGTCCTTTGTGTAGTGAGGGGCCCAAAACTGATCCTGAAACACAGGATTTGAGGCGCAGCATCACCNCCCACAGGTGCATAGGCCACTTCCTCTTGTGCAGTCACTTGTTATTTGTGGGAAGAGACCACCTGGCTACAACCTCCCTTCAAGGCAGTTGTAAAGAGCAATGAGGTCTCCCCAGAGTTTCATTCTTTCCAGGCTGAACACCTCCAGCCACTCTTACTAGACTTGTGCTCCAGACTTGGCACCAGCTCCATTGCCACCTTCTAGACATGATCCAGCACCTCAATGTCCTTTGTGTAGTGAGGGGCCCAAAACTGATCCTGAAACACAGGATTTGAGGCGCAGCATCACCAGTGCTGAGTACAGAGGGACAATCAGTGCCCTGGTCCTGCTGCCACATTATTGCTGATGCAGGCCAGCATGCCACTGGCCTTCTTGGCCATCTGTTGACCAGCACCCCAGGTCTTTTTCTGCCAAGCAGCTCTTCAGCCGCTCTTCCCCAGTCCTGGAGCACCGCTTGGGGATGTGACCCAGCACTTTGCCATGTTGAACCTCATCCCATTGGCCTCGGCCCATTGATCCACATCCCTCTGTAGAGCTTTCTTACCCTTCAGCAGATCAACACTCCCACCTAACTTCTTGTCCTCTGCAAAATAGCTGAGGGACCACTCAAATCCTCTCATCCAAATCATTAATATTAAGGGACTAAACAGAATTCACCTCAGTGCTGAGCCCTTGAAAATACCATATGTGATGTGACTAGCCACAAGCTAAGGGCTTACTGAGCAGTGTGAACACAGGGCACACAATATATCAAACATTCAGCAAGAGACAGTAGTAAAACTAAAGCACCTCATTTGTTTCTTGGAGCCATGTATCTGCAATGAAATAATGCCAGTTTGTGCCAGTTTACATTAGCTTGGAATCTCCCTTTAATGCGTGACAGAGTGATGGATTATTTTACTGTCTTTGATATCACCGGATTTATACATTATGGTCCTTACACAATTAAAGGGTTGGCTGCAGAAAGTGTTGCTGTTTCTGTGTGTTTCATACTGCTCCACACAGCACTTCTCTGAGATCAGCACATTTAAATTGAACAAATACTCTGACATCTTTATGCAGAGATCAGCAATATGATTCTTTGTTTCCAGCAAGTGACTACTGGCTAAGATTTTTTTTTTAAAACTGGTTTTGTTGCCCATATCAAGAATTCTCAAAGTTACGTCTTTCAAAGTATATTTATTAGCAGACACAAACCATGAGGAAATAGATTTCTAAGAAGTTGTCAGATTTTTCTATGTATTAGTAAATAACATAAGGTTAGAATTTTTTTTATTGAGCAGATTATGCATCAAATACAAGTTAAGTTTAGTAGGGATTTTAAAATTCTTGTAAATTGGTTCTACACTCTAAAACTATTCTAAAAAAACAGTAGAATAATCTTAAATCATGATGTTTTAGTCTAAGTATGATTGCCTTCAGATAAGACAGAGTCAAATTTTTACTGTTCTCTGTTTTGGTTTGGTTTTATGGCCTGATCAAACAGAAGGCATGTGTTATTGGTAGTTCCTTTGGAGCACAGAAGTTTGTCAGTATGCCAGATTATAGCTGGCAGTTTTAGTGGTAAAGAAACAAAGTTTTATTAAGGATACAATTACCTCTTTTCCTAAAGTAAGCATATTGTCTTGTTCTTTACTGTTCAGAAGTGTTCTTGGGTATTTATCTCTTGTTTTTGTCCCTTCACCCCCCCTTCACCCCCTCTACTTTTAGATGGCTTCTTTATGAAGAACCTGGTTTCCAGGGAGTCCCTTTAATGTTGGAGCCTGGTGAATATCCTAATTTATTATTCTGGGAGAAGAAGGAAGCCTACATTAGGTCCATGAGACCTTTGAAAATGGTAAAATACTGTTACTACTTACAAGTTAAATGACCTGTGTTTTTGTGTTATAAATAATGTATTAAGGTGGCTAGATTTGCAAGATTTACAAAAATCTAACTCCTTTAAAAGCAAAATTTTTAGTCTATAAAGTCCTTGAACTTACAATATTTGCATCCATCTCTGTCATTAATCTGCCTTTTTTTTCACTTGTGCTCTTTAAGGAATATTTCACCTTAGTCCTGCCTTTTTGTAAAGAATTGATCACTCTCAGAGATTATCTGTAAGTTGTCTTAAGTCATGAACAGCTTCATTTTTTCTTCTTTTTTTTTTTTTTTTTTAACAGGGTGGTCGCAAAGTTGAATTCAGCGGAGAGCCAAAGGTAAAAGTCAGTATGTCTTGATTGTCCAAAGCTATTTAGCAGCACATGAACTACACATGGGTAGATAAGTATGCTTTGATTGGATACCAGCTACTGATGGTTTACTGGGTAGTCCTTTTGTATGTGACCACACCATGAAAATGCAATTTCCATCACATTTCTGAATCCATCACATGCATATATGACAGTATTAACAGCAGTCCAGATAATGAAGATGGGTAATGAATGCTCAAGCCCTCATGTTGCATCTCTAGTGGAAAGGCCTCTTGTAGAGGATAGAGGGATCCCACTAGTTGGTTTCATCATTTTGCATTCTCCCTCTATGTGCCCACGCAAAAGAAACTGTCTATTGTCAGAATTCATCGTCTTCCCTGCAATTTTTCTTTTACTTCATTTCCACTCCAGGTAATTGTTTATGAGAAGCCTTTCTTTGAAGGAAAACATGTGGAAATAGAATCAGAGATCTTTATGCTTGATGACAAGGAATCAGAAGACAAGACAAGACTTCCACTTACATCAGTGGGATCCATGAAAGTACTGGGAGGAGTGTAAGTGTGGAAAAATGGCATTTACCCTTCAGCTGAAGTAGGAACTCTGTAGGCTGGAAGTTGCAATGGACAAATCCAGTCCCTGTTGTTCTCCTAGATTTTGGGTTGAGGTATACACCGGGGTTAAATTTGAAAATGTTCACAGCAACAGAACAGATATCACATATCCGTACCTGCTTCACGAAAACATGGAGTGGCACTTGTCCCTTCTCACATGCAGACTCTGTTGTTGTTGTTCAGTTGGGTTGCCTACGAGAAGCCTGGGTTTGAAGGCCATCAGTACTTGCTGGAAGAAGGAGCCTACCGGGATTGGTCCGACTGGGGTGGCTACGACGAGGAGGTGCAGTCCCTGCGACCGATTGTTGGCGTGAGTTCCCAGAGCACGGCTGGGCGTCCCCTGAGCGCCCCGAGACACCACGTGGCACTTTCCTCATGCTGCTTCTCTCTGTTCTGACAGGACTTCACCAGCTCCCACATGATAATGTACACCGAAAAAGACTTCGGAGCAAAGGGTTCCAATATCAATGTGTTGGGTATAATTGCCAATTTGAAAGACACTGGATATGGGCTGAGGACACAGTCTATAAATGTGCTAAGTGGCGTGTAAGTGATATTTTTATTTGCTCTTTCATTTTAAATATGCTGGTCTTTATAGAAATGAAAAGTCTTTCCAGATGTTTTTTAGCATTCTGACTTTATGTGGAGTCTTCAGATAAAATTTTTTGCCATTGACCACAGAATGTGAAAAGTAAAGTTTTAGTGAATAGGTGCAGGGAGAGTAATTATTCTGAAAATTGACATTGCTTTTGCAGCGAATCTTACAGGTTAACAGTGGTTTAGTGCTGTGGTGTTGGTTTTTATTGTTTGTTGGGGTTTTTTAATATATGGTTCCCAAAACTCTGTATTAGCCATGGCCATTAACAAACTAACTCTTCGTGCCACAAGTGCTATCACATGCAGTTCATCAGCTGACAGACTTTGCTGTTTGATTAGTGTAGTCCATCAACTGCAGACTGAGTTTCACAGCCTTGCAGATCATGTCGAAGTATTTTGGAAATGCAGACAAGCATTAGCAGCCATGGCTGCAAACACACAAAATTAAGTAAAGTAGCAGAACCAAAATAGCACGAGATGTACAGTCTGTCTCCTTGCCTGGTATGCATGCAGGTGGCTTGCTGGAAGCTCTGCCTTAGCCAGCCACACCCTAAATCTTTCTGTGTGTTATCTGTGCTATATCTCTGCAAGTTTTGTCTGGATAAAGGTTGCAGAATCAAGCTCGGTGCATTCCAGAGGAATGCTTTTAATTTGTGTATGAATATGGTGTGACAGCAGGTTTTTTTCTGCCTGGTGACCTTTGAAGCTGCTGTGCTCTTTTGTCTTCTGTAATATGCAAGGGAGATTTCTGGGAAAGAGTCACCTCTGAAGGTTGGGAAACAAATTGTGGGCTACCTATCATGCCCTTCATGTAGTTGTTCTAGTAAATGTGTCTGTTGCATCTGAGATAGGAATCATACATGAGTTTGAGTATTCTAGTAATTAAGAGTGACTTTAATACTCTGGTGGCAAAAGTGGCTAGAAGACTTTATGAACAAAACTTGTCCCACAGACTCTGCTACCACTCCTGTAATCTCACCTTGTAGTCTCCAAAAGATAAGTTTTTTAAAAATCAGATGCATTGTTCAGAACAGGCAGTTAGCACTCAGTTCTTAAGAGTCTTGTACAACCCCTCTGTTGCCAGAGAAGTTGTGAGTGTTTGGGGGTTTTGTGGTGATCTTACTAAATGTTAATGTGTCAGAAAGCTTGAATGATCTGTGTGAAGTCATGTTTGGCAATACAGTGCTCTATTTTAAGTGTTAACTGTCTGTTCAGGTAGAAGCCTTTTTTATATCTTTCCTTCCAAGAAATCTGTCATAGAGCAATGGATAATCCATTGAGCAATTTCCTGAGCTGTTTAGACTGTAATGCAGATGATGACATAGTGAACTGTGACTGATTCAATAAAAGCCTGTCATAATATTTCAGAGTAACCTTCCTGGTATCATATTGAAAACACTTAATTAAAATAAGAAGTCAAAAATGTAAGAAGCCCTCAACCTTTCATTGCAATTTTTTAACTAGAGATACCTGGGGTAAGCAGTTAGAGCAGTAAGATAACAGATGATCTGTATTTCCCACATAATTAATTTGATTGCTCTGTAATTTAAAGGGTATATCAAAGAAAAGAAAGCCTGACACTGCAGTGCACAGATATTACTGAACAAGTTCTGAGCCCACCTGCAGCTCCAAACTGTATTGCTGGAGACAGCCTAGCTCTGCAATTGGAGAGCTGACTATTCCATTTTGGGGTAATTCAGCACTAGCTGATTTAGAAATTAAAATTTCTAAATGTTTTTAAACACGTTTCCAAGCAATATTTTTATGTCTTTGCTAAATCCATTGTAAAGACATCCTGAAAATATCTCCTAAGGAGATGAGGATTGACTTCTTGAGAGTGAAAATGTACTTCTTCAAAAATGAAATGCTTTTCTCAGTCTCCTTTTGTGGAGACTGGCCAAATTCAAAAATTATTTTTCTGCCATTAGGGTGGGAGGAAGCAATCCAGGCTGCCTGAAAATAGGAGAGTCCTTTCTTCTTTTAAGTTGGGTTTGATCTTAACTTCCAAACTGGCAGAATTTGAAGTGGTGGGAAATGGAACTGTTTACTAGCAACAGGCAACACCCTTTACAAGTTCAAGCAGGTACTAAAATCAAGTGTTGTACTATTTTGATTTCCCCTCTGCTTAAAAACTTCTTCCAGCTTATATTTAATAGTGATCAAAATCACAGGAACTGCATGTTTGAAATGTGTCTTTTCTTTATCCATAAATACACCAAACTTTTGCCAGAACTCCTGAAGAAGCTCTTGTCTATTAGTTGATTCCTTTTGAACTTGCTGGAAGGATTTTTCCAGATTTGTTTATTTTATGTAGTCATCTGTTTACTGTGGTTGTGTTATCAGCCTGGTTTTCCCCTACTTTTCAAGTAATTATTCCACAATGTAGATTTGGCTGCTCCCAGAGTACATATGGATAGTGATATTAAGGAAATAATTAGGTAATGAGTGGTTCATATACAGAAACCAGAAGGTAGTAAATTTAACCTGGATGCACTCAGGAAGGTAACATGAGTGAAACTGAAGAGACACAAGTACAAGAACAAACCTCCACTGAGAGCTGAAAAGGGCAACTACCCCTGGTTGACCCACTGGAGAATACTTCAAACAAAGCTTTAACTTCTCTCTATGTCTGAACTGATGTTCAGAAAAAATCTTTCAAGGAGTCACAAAATTAAAGCTTACAGGTCCCTGGGGTACTAAGAATTACAGTCACAAAGGAGCATGATGAACCCGTTATATCTCTTTCCTATAAACAGAATTAACCTTATCCTATCTGTTAATTATGGTACAAATCTGCAAGTGCCAGTTAACTTTCTGACCTCTCTCTTAAAGTTAGATAAGGTGAGTCCTGGGCTAACTGAGGGTGAATCTGATTTTTGGTGAGTTACCCATGTCTGGATTATTTTCTTGGCTGTGCTTTCAGATCCTACTTTCAGCTGCACTTCCTAGATGTCATACATAGAGGTTTTTGGAGAAAGTCTCTCTGTGTGTAATAGTCCTAACAATATATGATCAAAGCTTCACACTATTTCTGGTTTCAGGGGCATGGATGGTGTCCAGGAGTAAAGGTCTCCAGCATGCTCCTGCCAGCAACCTGGGATGGAGCTGTTGCTCAGCCTCACTGAGGCAGTTTGTACATCTGGGGGTTACAAAATCTGTTGCGTTAGGAGAGCTCGCTGCCTGTGGGGCAGGATGGTTGCTGTCATGCTGCAAAGCAGTTCTTCAGTTTTTGTTGTGCCTGGCAGCTGGAATGTGGCTCTCTTGCTCAGATATGGAGGCAATGTCTGGCTCTCCAGGCCTTTGTGTTAAGTCAGAAGTTGGATTATGGCAGTACTCCTTCCTAAGGTTAATCTTGAGGTCTGACAGGTTTAGCTGGTACTGAATTCAGCTGCTTGTCCTTGATGATGTTATTACTACTTTCAGCAGCTTATGTGGGCTTCTGAATGAAGTGGAGAAGCACAAGTATTTCACCATTAAGCCCTGACTCTATGAACTGTCTAACTGCATGGGCTGACTTGCATAGAAGAGTGGCACTTTAATATTTAAATCCCATTTATTTAAATGTAAACATGTGCAAGTGAGATTTGTTGATTACTTCTGCATTCAGGCTTCTTTTTAGATGGGGAAAACTAAATAACTGCTATTAAGGGATTCTTAGGAAACTGCTGACTTGTCTTACAGCTCACTTTATATCAGAAACACTTGTTTGCATAGATCTCAATCGAATAAGAACTGCCATGCACCATAGCTGTATCCTGGCACTTGTGCATTGGAATATCTAATGAATGTCTGCTGAAGAAATTGTTTAAGGAAACCTCACTTTCACTGCTTTTGGTATATGTGGTATACAGGTACAGACACACCTGAGACACTTGAACTCTCAGTTCGATTTATTGTACATACCAGTGTCTCTTTGATGAATTACTCTGAGGTGATTTTGAAATGGGCCTTGAAATATGCCGTAAGTAATTAGTGCGTAACAAGCTGGAATAATTGATTATATCTGGGGCAAACCAAGAGATGAGAATAGTGATATGTGTGAATCACTGTTTGAGTGTTTGCCTTGGACAAGGAAAGCAAAGTTCATCCTCTTGGCACATACATGTTGGTGCACCATTATTTCGCTTTGAGGTTATCCCACTTCTTGTGTCTGCAGAGACTCTGGAATTTGTACTTGGAATAAAACTGCAGCTTAGTAGAATCCAATTGATCAACACACATAGATAATTTATGGGGAATTTTGCCGTTGAGAGTTATCTTCCCTTGCAGATTTTAAGATCTGTATCGTATAACTGCTTATGATATGAAATTTTTTGTTAGTGTTGAAATTCAGTAAGTTTGTGAGCCCACTGAAAGTGGGTTTTGGCATAACCTATTCGTTATGCACCACAGTGGCTAAAATTAAAAGCAGGTTGACTCTGAGTAGATTTTCTTGTAGAACCAGGAACCAGAAAGATGTCCTGATTCCTGCATAAATATAATGAATAAAACACAGCTGCTGCTGTGGTCTGTTCTCATATGGGCACTCAAAAAACAACCAAACAGAAAAAAAGTCAGAGTGTAGGTACGGGAAGGTTTGGGAAGTGTAGCAGTAAAAGGCAAGAGAAGTTCTGCAGGTTATCACTAAATTGAAGGTAGTATATGCAGGAGCTGCTCTGTTTGGGCTTTCAGTATGGAACCAGGGCTAGCAGAACATTGTAGTAGTAGATTTATTGGATGTAGTAGGCCATGCATAGCAAGACTGACTTATAGGAGATATTTAAGATTGGACCCAAAGCGCTGCAGGGGTAATTGGGTATCAGAGAGATCATGGAGTGATTTGGTTGCTTTTCCAACTGTGTATCATCTCAAAAGTTGAAAGTCTTTCAAAAAGGCATATTCTGACTGAGCCAGAAGTCTTCATGCAGATCTCTGAGTTTGTGGCCTGTCAAGCATCAGATCTAACTGAGTACTTACAATAATGGCTTTGCATTTAAACACATTGATCTGGTCAAATTTGTGGTGGTTTTAATGCTTAACTTTCAAGGATATTCTTCTTGCTGTCTCTGATTCCTAGCAGGGAACAGTCTCCTCTGCTTAGCATATATGCCTGTTGTTGCAGCTCAGCATCCTGTTGGGGTGTGTATTTGCTTAAACACAACTGAGCCGTAGCTACAGGCAACATTAAAAATCAGTATTGCTACATTTACTGTCCAGATGACTCTGAAAGTTAGTTTTGTTTGAAAAGCTATATTCTGATATCTGTCTGGTGGTTTTGGTTTGGTTTTTCTTAGAGAAGAACTTAACCTAGGTAAAGTAATTGAATTGTAAAACATCTTGAAATATTCTTACTGGAGATAACTTTTAGGATATGCGGCAGGTGATGTGTCTGAACTTGTGGTTTGCTTTAGCTAATCCACTCTGATTTGTATCAACAAAGTGCAAGAAGGGAGTAAAATTTACATGGGGTTTGCAGTATCAGATACACAGATTTGTTTAGGGTTCTAACAGCATCACAATTTGGCACTTCAGAAGCTTTTTATCTGTTATTAAGACAGTAATGAATATACACATCTGTATTTTGGAAAAGTAGTGTGACTTCTACCAACCACTCTCCTCTTCTTTCTCTTTTAGATGGGTGGCTTATGAGAATCCTGAGTTTACAGGGGAACAGTATATACTGGCTAAAGGGCTATATCCCAGCATTGAGGCATGGGGAGGAAAGAATTGCAAAATATCTTCAATTCAACCCATTGTTATGGTAAGGAGTTAATTTTATACTTATTTCTCTGAAGTATTTGGAACTCTACTTTTCCTATCAAATTCAGTTTATTTACATTATTTAAAAGATAATTAATAGTAAATTTTGTGTGTTCTTTTATCACTGTTGAAAATATTTTTTCCCTTTTTTCCCCTCAAAACTTTTGCAGGATATTGTTGGCAGCGAAAGGGGTAAAGTCAAGGTAAGATACTTCTCTAAGCATATAAAACATAGTGTGTAGTATCTGTAACATGTAAATAAAGAAATGGCTGTTTGTCCAGTGGAACACTCAGGGATTTGCATAGATGGCTGACTAGTCAGACAAAGAGTGAAAACTACAGGTGAAGGAAGGCCACTTTCCACACCTCTTGAGGAAGGCTCATTAAGACCCAAGGAAGGTGGGATTTAATACACAATTGCCATCAGAACTTTCTTAGGGCACTAGCAGTGTCTTGGTTCAGCAGGTGAGGTGTTTTGGGTTATCAGTGATTGTTCTTAGGACCTGGAGCCCACAGCCCCTTATAAAGAGGTGCAGGACCTTGAGTCTGTTGCTGAGGTGAGGGCTCTACAACAGAGATGATGCTGTTCTTGGTGAGGGCACTAGAGAATAGATGCTCTTCTTGGTACAGCTGACTTAATTCCTTTTGAACCTACTGCTTTGGTTAACAGTTTTGCTGGTGGTGGTTGCTCTTGAAAGCAGTTGTTCATTCACAAATACTGCTGAGTTGTGCTTAAAAGTTAATGCCATCTTTGTCAATAACTTAAGGGAAGGAAATGGCAGGGAGAACTTGTCTGTTCAGTGAGTTAATACATTTCTACATTGGATTGTCTCCTGTGTGCAAGCACTAATATGTAGTTTTGACAGTGAGGCTAATGGGCAGCTTTCTCATCCTTCTTAATCCTGAACCTTTCCAGGTTTATCCCTGTACAAAGTTTTTACTTTCATTTCAGTGCAAATTGTGAGTATATATAATGGAACTAAAAATTAAGGAGACAATTCCTAGCTGTCCTGGTTTGCTACTCCTGATTAGTAGCACGCTTCACTGGAATCTCCTGCATAGGGATAAATGCATAAACTATGGGGAATAAAAATCTCAAGGCTGTTTTCAGAAGAATTATTTGCATCTGTGTATTATGTGCCTATTAAGACCCTATCCTAAGGAAGACCTTATCCTAAGGAAACAAAGAAGTAGTGGCTTGCAGCCAACAGACTGCATCCATTGTCAGCGTGTTCCTCTTTGGAGAACGCTGTACCTGCCCACACTCCTATCTCTATTAAGAGTGAATAAAGCTGGTAGGCATGTTGTAATGTGAATGACTTCTGTGTGATCATGGCTCATTATCCTCTCACCAAATTAGCAAATGTGCTGCTTAGATTTTTTTTTTTTTTTTTAATAAGGGCAAAAGAGTCTGGGGCTTGTATCCTCTCTTATCCTTGGAGCAGAGAAAGAACCAACATGAGACTTTGTTTATAGCTGTAACAGGCACATAAAGCCCACCTACCCTGGGAATTATATGCCATGCCTCTTGGCATGCTGTCTGAGTCCTTTGCCAGCATTATACACCATTAGGGTCCCGAGAGGCAGAGTTTTAATTTACTGGGAAGAGTATGCATTTTGGAGATTAAGCAGATTGGTAATATAAAAGAAAACTTTTTATGGCCCTTTAATAAAAGTGTGCCTATTCTGGCCATTCTGTGGAAACTTAAACATCTTACCCGGCAGCTAGACCAAGGAGCTGTACTTGTTAGTGTTGTTTTAATTATTTTGTATGTTACTAAGTGATTTACGGCCAGAAGTAATTTTTGGCATTGGTACCTTGCTCTCTTGAGCAAGGATTGTAACACTGAAGAGGTAACAAACATAGTAACCAAGGAAGTCTGGGTGCTTTAAGTATGTTTTTATCTAATTATAAAATTAATGGTAGCAATGTAACTGAAGGTAGAAGAATGAATTTCCTTAAATATGTTTATAACTTTTTAAAGGTCCAGTTATTTTCAGAGCCTGAATTCAAGGGTAACTGCCAAGTATTTGAAAAAAACACAAGATGTATTGATTCATTTGCTGTGAAGTCTTCAAAAATTTTAGATGGCAGGTAAGTTATATTGAATGAATACTGCAAAATCACTAAAGTGGTAGAAGTTTTAGAAAAGCAACCAGCTTTCTAACACCAGAGGTGGTTTCATATGTGGGAACTTACAGAGAACAATGCTTTGCAGTTATCAGTCTTTCAGGACAAGACATTGTAAATAATGTGTCTGCATTTTACTGGCACAAATTTCTTAAGAAGAAACTTCTCCTTCTTTCTGCAGCTGCATAGTGTATGAGCAGGAGGAATTTGCTGGTAACCAGTATGTGTTGGAAGAAGGGATCTATCCTGATCTGACAGCAATGGGTTGTTCACCCCAAACAGTTCTAAAATCTTTACGGATCATAAATATTGTAAGTAAACCCTATTAGAAATATTGTAATGATAAGTACAGTGATGATTCCCCATTTTTTGCAACAGTAAAAATTCTAGGGCACACATATACCAGACGAGAGTTTGGGCTGAGGGGGTTGTTTGTTTCTGTTTGTTTTTTTTCTGTGCAGTAGCAGTTAAATATCCTGGCTGCAGTTAGTCAGGTTTGGTTTTGTAAAGGAAAAGACATCACAGAAGCAGCTGCCTGGGATCCCTGTTCTTAATAACAGCTTATAAAAGAACTTCTGTGAAGAGTCAAGTCTATTTTCCAGTAGGAGAGACTACTTAGAATGGATTGAGAAAGTGCTAGGACAGTGTGAAGAAATATCTGTACCATGGGCCTTGTTTTTCGTGCATATTTAAAAAGTATCCTTAATTAAGCAACTTTGCATGAAGTACATATTATTATAAAACACTGTTGGTATCATCAGGACAATGGAATTTGAGTTAATCACAAAATAATGCACACTTCTAGATAAGGTGAAGCAACACCCAGTACTGTTTGGCAAAATCAGGTAGTGTTGTTATGTGTGGTGGATACAAACTAAACTACATTTACATATTTTGTAACTCATCAGTGGCCAGGAATGAGTTTGCTCAAGCTTATAACCAATCACTATGATGGATTGCTTATGGAATCTGCAAGTATCTTTTAAGATCAAAGTAATTACTAACAAAATGTGATCAAGAGTCCAGGAACCTCCAGCAACATGAGAAGATGGTACTCATTTTGAAAAAGGAGGAGTCCAGTATTGAATCTCTTCTTTGAGAAGAGGTTCTCGAAGAAGAGATTCAACAGTGAACTTCTATTGAATCTCTCCTCCAAGAGATTCTCTTTTGGCAACTTTATTGCACTCCACTGTAATTCTAGTGACCAGTCAGTGGTGTAGCAGTTGATGAAGGAGAGCTAAAATGTGTCATCCTCTTGCCTGTCTCTGGAGAATTTTGATGTACTCTGTAAACAAAAAACTGCAGCAAATACGTCTGCCTTCTGAACTCTTTGGCTGTCTAGTACACAGATCCTTTCAAAAACAATAGAATTGTTTCTAGCCAAGCTTGGTGGGTGAGATCACCATGAATTAAAATAGGCTTTTCTGGACATGTCAGTAGTTCCTGGGTTTAAAGTGCTTGTTTCAAGCTGGAAGGGTCAGCTTACTTTTAAAAGATTTGTGTTAAAACAGAAATGCCAGTTCTGTGCTTCCTTAAGTTCTTCACACTTGTGAAACTTGTTCTAGCCCTACATTTTACCATGCTTCAGACAGTAGCAGAGAGCTGCATCTGCTTCTGCTGCTTCTTCTTCAGTGCTGCTGCTTCCTTCTTCAGAGGCTCCCTAGCTGCAGAGAAGAAAGTGGGTTACTTTGCTCATTGGCTTATCAGCAAACCAGAATAGAAAGAATGATCATTTCTATCTAAATACTTATATTGTTATATTGTTTGTTTTACATGATTTTCCAAAAGCTTGACCCTTATTTTAACTCTTGGTTTCACCTGTCAGACTTATTTTGGGACTGTATTTTGGCAGTGCCAATCTTAATTCCTCCCCACCATCTGCCATTTCTATAACTTTCCTCAGGATTTGGCTGTGACATTCCTATACAAGAAGCACCTTTGCTATTTTTATGTCATGTTACTTTATTTATCTAGTTAAACTACCCTTTGCAGGGATCCTTTAGTAAAAGACCATTAAAAAAAAGGAAATGAAAGGGATATTTAATACACTGGTAAGTGAAAGCTAAAAGGGCTTTTTTAAATATGAGAATTTATGAAACTATTTAAAGGGCTGCTCATAAGCTCAAGGTTTTTGGGGGTTTTATGCCACTATATCTTGGTTGTGCTTGCTTTGCATGTTCCACGTGGTTGTGCTGCAGATAGAAAATAGCATTTTTCCTTTTTCAGTTTGACACATGTTCTTTGTCCTGAACATACTATAAAAAACAGCTGTGAATGTGGTTTATGCTTGAACAGTCATCTGAAATTACTTTTTAATGAGAAACTCTATGGAATAACTAGATGTAGATATGCAAGAACACCAGCTTGGTACAGTGCAGTACACGGGAAGTACTGAAAGAAAATTCATGAGCTGACCTTGCACTTCTCACTGTGGGGAATGTTTTATATAACAGTATTGCTGCTGAATCAGAAAAATGCCCAGTGTAAAGTGTGGCAAAAAATTGGAGGATTTCCTTTTCTATTTCTGTTTTCTTTGCAAGTAGTTTATTTCTAAAGCATTGCATGAGGCTGAAAGGCTGTTGCCTGAGAAATTGCATGTCTCAGAGGGCAGTCTGTAAAAGGGCTTGGAGTTCAGAGGCACTGGGACATCATCACAGTGTGACTGGTCCTGTTGTGCTCTTTACACACTAACCCGTGGTGATGCATGACAGTCTAACTGGTGATGCCTTTCATGGTGGGGCTGAGCATACTCTGATTCTGGAGTGAAGTGAAAAGGCCTCTCCTGGCATTTCCCACAGCCTAGCAGCATGGGTGCCATCAGGCAGCACAGCTCAGCTGTGTGATAAGCTGGGCTGCTGCACAGGTAATGGTGACGCTCATGCAACGCTGTCATCTGAGCCCTTAAATATCTAAAGGAAGATTAAAGAGGAATCTAAGCACTGTCTAGAAGTTGGTAGATGGCAGGTCTTGCCTAATAAATTCACATGGAAGCATGCATATATGAGCTGCCACGCATGCATGGAGCCAGCTCTGCCTTGGAGGGCCTGTTTCCATGCCTGAGGCCGGACGGAGTCTGTCGAGACTTTGCGTCATGTCAGGCGTTCCCGATCCAGTTGATGTGTGAGCGCGCTGAACACATGCCAGAAGGAAGGAGCTCTTCTGGCTGTGGCGTTGGTTTGATGCAGTCATTGGCTGGAGGATTTGTGAGAAAGGGAGTGGCAGTGTCATTTATCTATGAGTGTACACTGTAACACCAGGACACTCAGGCTTAATTGACTTTAGCCTGGGGAATTTCAAACCCTACCTCGCCGCTTCCACAGGAAGGCCTTCATTATGAGAGGTTATTTCCAGTCCACTACAGATACCTTGCCCCACAGAAAAGAGTCAAGGTTCCTTTTCCAGAAGACATGGAAATTGGATTCTGTGTTGCAAGGAGGTTCGTGTGGGCAGAATGCCTCTGACACCAGAAGCATTTTGACAGAGGAGGAGAAGAATCATCTCCCCACAGCAATTTGGAGGATTTAGATATTACAGTTTTCACTTGTCATGAATTTTACCTCAGTAGTATGAGTCTTGAGTCTTTTGTCTAGTGAGAGGTTGAAGTTGCCGTAACCTACTATAAAAGTTAAAAATTAATGCATTGAGTGATAAGCAGTGCTGACAAGGCTGTCATCATTTGAAATCAATATTATCTTACTGTCTGTTCAGCTCTTTGTATGAAAATTCCCACGAGTGAGGGTTAGCGCAATGGAAGAGAGATAAGGCATTGATTAAAGTGTATTTTAGAACATACTGAAGGTACTGTGCAAGAATCAGTCACAGAAGTTTTTGTGCCTTAAGATAAGGAAGTTTTATGTTCCATGTGAGAAGATCCTTTGTGTGTTTTGTGTAAGGTTTTTTTACAACATTTCAAGTTTAAGTAGCAAGTCGAAGAGCAGAAACATTCAGGGATTTTGATCTCAAACAATCCAGAAGAAACCTCTGAAATAAAGGGTATGTGGAGTACTGATGTTCACAGTCACCATCTGGAGTTCCAATATCCTATAAAAGCACTCATCTTCCTTTTGCAGGAGCTGTCTGAGCCCTGCATAGCTCTTTTTGAAAAGATGGGTTTCCAAGGAAAGAAAATGGAATTCAGTACAGAAATCTTAAATCTTCAGTTCCTGGGATACAGTCCTCGAATAGCTTCAGTTCAAGTCCTTGGTGGCATGTAAGTTTAAAATCACCTTTTGATTCTTTAGAGTGAAGTACTTATTCAACTTTACAGGTGCAATGGAACCACAGAATGTAAAATTAGAATATCATAATGTGTGTAGTGCATTAATGCTATTTCGTCTTACAGAGCATTTTCATATCCTCTCTCAACAATATGTTATCACTGTCTCATGTCCTGTGCTAGGAGTTGAAATGAATTTGAATAAAGCGCTCTCAAGGAACCTCATGTCTTCTCTCATGCCGAATTATAAAAATCAGCTTGGACAGCATCCTTAAAACCATCTTCTGTGCTCTTGGTTCTCATAAAAAATTATTTGGTTTATGATCTGTGTCATAAGTTCAAAATGTTTTTTAATAAGTCTTCATGGTCATCCTTTAACCTCTACTGTGGACACAGAGGTACAATCAGACCATGATCTCACCTCTTTTAGTGTTAGTAATAGTCCCTTCTACTTCAGGAATTGGAGAGAATCTAGCAGTTAGATTTGGCAGGTGTTTTTAAGAGTTGTGTTCTCTAAATGTACCCTTGAAGATCATGTTAAAAATAGTCTATGATGAAGTTTAAAAGCTGTTTGGAAGCATTTTTTAAACTGCTGTCCTATATTCTAGGGTTCCAGCAGATCTGTTGAATTCTCTTTTTGGTTTTTTCCCTGTTGTTAACCTCTACATTTTGCCCCCAGTTTTGGTGGTTTTTGTAGTTTGGGGTTTTTTTGTTTTGTTTTTAATGGTAGATCCATGTTACTGCTGCTTTGCATTTAAATGTGTTCTTTTGAAGAGGTAATTTCCAAGGTGTGTGCTAGAGAGATGCTGTTGGGTAGCTTAAGACTGCCCTCAAGTGGATAGCAAATGACCAAATCTGTAGAGCAAACCTTTTTCCCCATCTGGATAAGCTGGCCAAAGAGTTTCCTTAGCACACTGAACTGAATTTTGAAACAAAGGTTGTAAGAAAAGATACATGCTCATATTCTGAAGCCTCCTGAGGGTTCAGTATCTTTCCCCATAACCACAGTATAGTCCATTCTCACTTCCTATAACATGAAGTCAAACATCAAGTTACTTCTCTGCCAATATCATGATTCCAGGTAATGGAATTATGAATCATGTGTGTTTCCTGTCCAATGAATGTATGTGAGAGTTTTTCTGGTGGATCACTGGAAACATAGACTATGATACAAAAATTCTGACTTCATTATAGCAGTGTCAGCTGCTGAAAAGTGTTAAAATTCAGGGTTTACCGTTTCCTTGTCCCTGCTGCCTCCCTTATTGAAGAGGGTTTCATCTTCCTTTTTAAGAGACCTCCATTTATAATTCTCTTAACTGGGGATGTGTATTAGGCAGTGAAAAAGCACCAAAATTAAAATGACTGTGTTTCTGGATGGAGAAGTCTGGTGACAAATCAGTCAGAGGAAGGAGGTAACCTGAAAATGAGCATATTGAGTGTTCAAGTACTCAAGCCCCCATGGCTACTGGGCAGTCCCAGCACATCACTGTGAGAAAACTCTAGAAATTGCACTGTATGGCAGCCTGTTTTGAAGCCAAGTCATAATTCACTGGCTGTGCCAATAGTGGAGAATCAGAAGTTGGGTTCTGACAGATTACACTCTATGTGTGATTTTAAGCATAGTTGGATGCATATTAGGGAATGCTAAACAAAACTTTTCTATGTGCACTCTTGTTCTGTCTCTTCCCTACCTCCTTTCAGGTATTTGGAAAGAAGACAGGTGTTAAGAAATAAAACATCTATCAAAATACCCAAGAGAGCTTCACCCTGTTGCAGTTTCCAGTATTTGCTTGTTCTAGTCTGCATCCATAGCAGTTCTTTCTCACATGCACCAGGCCTGTCCCAATCCAGATACACAAACCAGCTGGTTCTGCACCTGCAGTGTAGCATATACAGCACACGTGGCATACAGATCTATGCTCCTTGAGGAGTCACAGGGCCCCCTGAAAACAAATGATATTTAAAAGTTGGGTTCTCCCAGGAAAATGCTTTGGTTTTGTAATTTTTCAATAATAGGACTCTAAAATTTGAAAGCCTGTGTACTCATCTCGATGTGGCTGATCTAAATCAGGATGTGATTTTATTATTTTTTAAGGCCTGTTACAAAGAAGGTCATTTGCTTTCCAAAGCTAAACACTACTAAGTTGTGAGACAGATTTCTGTTAAACTCATTTATTGATTCCAAAGCAGAATTTGGCAGTTAAAACATGGTCTTTTTTTTCTTTCTCCTCATAGATGGATAATTTATGAACACAGTAATTACAGGGGACGTCAGATGTTGTTAACACCAAATGAAATTCCAGATTGGTATAAAGTCAGTGGCTTTTGTCAGATAGGTTCTCTGAGACCTTTACTGCAGGTGAGTGGGCTTTGACATAGCCCATCAAGTACTAATTTATATTTTGTAATGGGGTTGGGCAGGAATTATGCAGTTGAAAGCAGCATTACAGCCTTGTCACAGGCATGTGACAAACTTCAGCACTGGCAATTGTGTAAAGAAATCACTCCAGAGTTCCATGTGTAATAAAAGCTGTTTGATTATTCTACATGGCTTTGCAGTTACACTGCTTAAACTGTTCATTAAGCATCCTTTAAACCAAAGTACAGAAGACAGCACATAAGGATTAATTAAGGATTAATAAATAATGGCTATAACTACTATATATAAATTATTTTAAGTTGTTTCATAACTAGCACCCAGACTGGTTGCTGGCATACTCTCTGTATGATGTGCATTATTTATGGAACAGCAAGAAAATAGGTTTAAAAAAAAGAAAAGTCACTTCAGTTAGTAGTGATTCTGTGTTGATTTAAGAGGGAAGGTCCCTCCCTGCTTATTACTTGGCAGAATAATTTGCAAATCTAATGCAAAATTTATTCTTGTCTTGTCCTCTTTATTTTGTTCTCGAAATAAGGACCATATGATCTTTTCCAATGGTGCAGCAGTCCTGCACCATCTGAACCATATTTCATTGGAAAAACAGTTTTTTCTAATTCACAGGGTTACTTGTACCTGTAACCAACTGCATTTGCTTGCTGTCATAGCTTTGTTTTTGTATAGCCTTAAGCAGAGTTAGGAATAATGCATTTTGTCTGCCCTGCTGAGAGCTTGTCTGAACAGAAGTGTTCATATGTAATAGGCCACACAAGTGCACCCTTAATGAAAGCTAAGAGCATTTATAGGAGGTAGCAGAGAGAAGTTAGTTCTGCTCTGAATTAAATATTTCTAGCTTTCCACTGTGTGCTGATTTCAGTGCATAGGAAAGCCTAAAACTCTCCATGCAGTGTGGAGAGTTCTCATAGCTTGCCTTGTCCAAGATGTTTATGGGCTTCTGAATTAAATTCTCAAATAAAAGAGTTAAGCTTTCAGAAAGAAAGAGGGAGGTTTGGGGCTCAGCACTGACAGTAACTACTCAAGTTAACCCAGAGCAGGATGTGTTCTCTGCTGAGATTGTGGTTAAAGAGTTCTTTTGTTTTCTGCAGAAACGTGTGTACTTCAGGCTTCGAAACAAGGAAACAGGAAAATTCATGTCAACTGATGGAAACCTAGATAATCTGAATCTCCTCAGAATACAGGTTACAGAGGATACAGACTCAGATGATCAAATCTGGATTTATCAGGATGGATTCATAAGATGTCGGGTAAGGCCTGAGTTCAATGTGCATTTTCTCTTTTCCTCTCCAGTAGTAGGGCTTTATGAATTTAATTCCTACAGCAGCATCTTTATTTATTTTATAGGTTTAATCTGTTTCAACTATAATGTATTCTTTCTGTAGGGAATTGGTTTTTGTGGGTTTGGTTTTGTTTTAATCAACTCTTGCTTTTTAAGGTGATACAAACTAGTTGTATGATACTTTTTTGATATAATTGAAATTTTTAGAGGAAGTATTGCAAAAGTATCAAAGCAGGAGAGACCTTTTAAAGTACAGACCCTTCCTGATAATATTTTGAACTATGCATACTTTGTGGTAGGACAGTTAGTGTAATATATGTTGATATCCTCTTCTGCATTTAGTCGAGCTTAAAGATAAATCCCACTCTTTTCAGCTGTTTGAGGAGTGGATTTTTTGTTGTTTTTATTTCGTTTGAGGGGGTTTTGTTTGTGTTCTGGTTATCCCTGTATATGTCAAATCCATCTTTTTTCCTTTCCTCTGTACAAGTTTCCAAATGAAGCCCTACTTTTCTCACAGTCCATAAAATTAATCATGTGCAAATTGTCATTGAGGTGAGCAGAGGTATGTGCAGTTCATATAATGTTTAAGCATTAACAGTCTTAGGTAGGGATGCCAGCCAAAAGAAAATTAAGTTACTTTAATACTGTTAAACAGCTTGACTGCAAAGAATCATGTGAACTTTTTCTATAGGATTGTATAACTTCAAAGGAGCCATTTATAACTATGTCATCTATGCTGGAGGGAAGAATCTTACTGTTAATAAGCTAAGGCATTGTTCGGACATGTTTACAGGACACATGCAGTTGTAAAAGGGATTTATGCAGACAGCAAAATGATGCAAAGTAAGCTAAAAGCTTTAATATCACATACAAAAGACTTCTCTTTTGATGGTGCCTCTCAAACATGTCACTGAAAGTTTTCATATTGAGACAGTGTGGTATTATATGGCTTTGGACAAATGCTCCTGGGTTTTGCCTCTTTTTCTGTATCTCATAAAACAATTCTGTGCACAGAGAATACCCAGCTTGTGCTGTGTAGCAATCAGGTAGATTGCTTAGTGCAGAGTGCAAGCTGGCAACGTGGATCTTAGGTGACTGAACTCTTAGAGAGCTCTGCCATCTTTCTGGTGAATGGAGGTAAATCCATTTTGCACAAACCCAAAACTGGGTTTTACCACATATTACAAAGAGAACGGAGCTCCTGGGTGGGTAGGTACCTACACATAGGCAGACACAGGTCACTGGAAGAACTGCACCCTTCTGTAAGCTTGGGTCATCTCAGGGGCTGAGTCAAAGTACCTCGAGCTGTGCCTGGGGTTTTCAAGAAAGGGCTGTTTTAAGTATGTGGGATAAGCAGTATGCAGGATATGAAAGTCATTCTGCTCCTTTTTCAGAAACAGATATGAATGCAGGTCTCCTTACTCTTTGTGAGTTTCATGGAGATGGGTGAAGTACTGGCCTAGTGGACCTAATGTCTAAGCTCAGAGTTTTCCTAGTCCCACTAGAGAATGCTTCGGATACAAGTGAGAATTTCACAACTAAATCAGCTTACTCGAATTCTAGATTATGATACAAGTATGACTTTTTCAAGAAATTGTGCTTTCAAAAGCACTTGTAAAAATAATTTAGGGCCATTTTGATAATGGTAGATGAGTGTTTAATTTACCACAGAAGTGCATTCAGTAGTTAAAAGGCACAGCTTATGGTGATCTACTGAAAATCACTGTTTATCCAGAAAAATTAGCTGTTACTTAGTAATATAGCCATAATACTGTTTTGAAATAAGCTTAATTTTTGCCAGCTCTTTTTTTAACCAAGAAGACATTTGCAGATGTTTGGAATCAAATAATACAAGTGATAAGGAAAAGAGAGTAGAACAAAGAAGCAGATATTACTGTGATACCCTGTGATATTCATACATTTGATATTGTGCAGTTATGTCCTTTATCTGAAAAGGTTACTGCAAAACTAGAAATTATTGGGGAAAAAAAGAATGTTCAGAGGAAATGGAGAGCCTCTATGCAAGGAAGAGACAAAATAGTGAGGACATTTTAGCCTGCAAAGGGTACACTTTGAGGGATGATGTGCTTGAAGTCTCTGCAAACATAGCATGGACAACACATCTTTTAATTTAATCAAGGGATGAGGAGAGCATCAAATAAATAAAATAAAACTAGTTGCATATCAAATTATTTTTAATTTATGGGGTTTTTTTATAAATAGTAGTAGTTAGGATTTGGAACTGCTTGTCATGGTATGGAAGGGTTACAGTACACAAAGGGTATTCATGTAAAAGGATTACACTGATCTCGGTGGGCAGTGACTAAGAAAGTCCCACATGGGACAGAAAATGAGCATTAAAGATATTGGGATGTGTGGAAAAGTCTCTGGGCTGGCAATTGCTGCAGCCTGGAAGAGATAACCAGGAACATACTGCATACAAGAGTACAGTCAATGTAATCTTTCACAGTATCAATCAGTAATCTTCAGTTATTGGCTAGAGACAGGTGCTAATTGTTCCTTTTGATCTGATACAGCACAGTTACTTTAATGTTCCTGTGGAGAGTGTCATCAGAAGCAGGAACAAAAGAAAGATGAGTCTTGAGTTTGGGACAAAAATAGATTCCTTGAGGGAAGTTATTCCTAAATTCTGTTCTCACCTGATGATATCTCTCCTATTTGATAAAAAAAGTGGACACTAGAAGTAAGACCATTTTGAATAATTGCTGTTGCCTTTCTGATGACACAGATGGCTGAGGATTGCTGCTTGACAATTGTTGGAAACCTTATAACTCCTGGCTCTAAACTTGGTCTGTCATTTGAGCGGAATGAAGACAAACAGTATTGGCATATTAGTCCCGATGGCAGAATTTATAGCAAGATGAAACCCAAGTTGGTTTTAGATATCAAAGGTAAGCAAATGTTATCTCATTACATTGGGTCTTAATTACATGGTATTTGCAGTGGGATACACACTAAATGTGCCTATAAATTAAGGATGGTGCTTTAGTTGCTTTAATCTAGAAGCAAAAAAGACCTGATCAGCTAGTTTGACCTCCTGAATTATACAGGCCCTAGGACTTCATTTCATTTTTCCTACATATAATTTAGTAACTCACAGTACTCGCTTATCTTGTATTCTCAGTGTCCACTCACTGCAGATAGCCTCAGTTAATTTTTGGGCAGTGTGAATCTGATTATTTAAAATGCTGAATCAAGAACAATCTAACTTCTCATTAACTTCAATTTCTATAAGAGCAAATTTTCTGACATAGTAATTGTAGATGCAATAGCCAAAGGATATTAGGAAAGCAAAGGCAGGCTTGTATACTGATGTGATTAGATGCAAAAAGGTGGGGTTCTTCTGTTCATTAATGGCTATGCCTTTATGGCAAGCATGAGATTCTGCCATAGCAGGTCTGTGAGCACTTGATGTGTATTTTGGAGTCTGTTTTGTCATAGTAATTTAATTTATGTAGATATTCTTTGTGAACTTTGTTTTCAGAGCTTCACGGAAGGCCTAA
This sequence comes from Notiomystis cincta, assembly GCA_013398075.1. Taxonomy (NCBI): domain Eukaryota; kingdom Metazoa; phylum Chordata; class Aves; order Passeriformes; family Notiomystidae; genus Notiomystis; species Notiomystis cincta. The sequence continues at coordinate 84,969 of VZRX01013837.1, forward strand.
AAAAGCAGCAAATGGAATGATTAGCAGAATTAGCTTAATCAGATGTTCTTACATAATTGCTTTTTGGGTGAATTGCTTTTTTCCTATATCTGTTCTATACTATTAATTTTTTTAGCTGTTTTAAAACGGATTTTTAATTGTGACATTAACTATGTCATTCACAACCACCACTACCCCCCAGAAAAATAGCATAGTCAACAGTCAGCACTTTAGAACTAAACAGGACTGAACTCCTACAATCAGAACATCCTGAGCTGAAAGGGACCTATAAGGATCATCAAAGCCCAGCTCCAGGCCCTGCACAGGACACCCCAACAGTCACCCTGTGTGCCCAAGAGCATTGTCCAAAAGCTTCTTGAACTCTGTCGGGCTTGGTGCTATGACCACTTTCCCGCGGAGCCTGTTCCTGTGATCAAACACCCTCTGTAGGAAGAACCTTTTCCCAATATCCAACCTAAAACTCCCTGCTTCGTGCTATTTCCTTGGGTCCTGTCACTGGTCTCCACAGAGAAAGATCAGTGTCTGCCCCTCCTCTTCCCCTCACAAGAAGTTGTAACTGCAGTGAGGTCTCCCCTCAGTCTCCTCCAGGCTGAACAGATCAAGTGACCTCAGCTGCTCCTCATATGGCTTCACCATCTTCATGGCCCTTCTCTGGATGCTCTCTAACAGCTTTATATCTTACTTATATTGTGGTGCCCAAAAATGCACACAGAACTCGAGGTGAGGCTGCTCACTCAAGGTGAGCACAGAGCAGAGTGGGACAGTCACCCCCCTCAGCTGGGTAGGAGGACTATCAGCACTGTGAGCTCAGGGTTATCTGTTGTCTGACCATAATACAGCAGTGGCACAAATAGTCACAAATTCTCTTCACAGCCATAAAAAGCTAGTGATGAGTGATTATAAACTTACCAAAAACACTGCAGTTCATGGAGAATTTTTATTCACAATTGCATACCTTTTTCTGAAGTCCATTCTAAGTTGCACCAAACAAGCAGAAATACTACTCCATTGCCTTTCTTCAGTTAATCATGTTAAAAGCAATTATGTATTCTGTATTTATACTTGAAGAACTTTACAATGGATAGGTCTGGTGGTGGAAGCAAAGATGAACTCAGCTTTAAAATAAAGTAAATCTGTACAGTAAATACAAAACAGTAGATATACTTAGCTTTTATTTGAGAAAGCCTAGTAGGAATATCACCTTTTTCTGCCAACTCTGCTGATCCATTCTGGACCACAAATTGTGTGTTAAAGAATTCCTCAGCAAACGAATGCAGTTGTTTTACTGTGCAGTTGCCAATGCCACCTTGTGGACAAATTGGCATAGCACAAAGCCTTGTCCAGAGCACCACACTATCAAAGCAAATAGTCTCTCTATCCACTGAAAAAAAATCCCATCTTTTCCCATTTTATCATGTTTACATTCTATCAGACACCACTGAAAAAGAATTTTTGCACTCACAGTGATAACCGAGCTACAAAAAACAACATTAGCTACATAGCTCAGTGTGTTACACTCATCATAAGCTGCCAGGCTTGTCTATTGCTCAGTAGGGGAGGGTGAGGCAATTGGGGTGCAGAAAAAAAGTGTCCATGGGTGTTTTGTATAAATGGTTGGCTCCAATGGCTGCTTCCAGTGGGAATACCACCTGCTTTGCAGGTGTGTTGTACTACAGGAGATGCACATGTCCTACTTTTCTGCAATACATACTAGATATGAGGGGAAAACCCATCAATTCTGACTTCCAGCTCTAGTCAAACATGTCTTTGCTCCCCAGTTTCTTAAGTCAGAATATTAATGATGCTCTTCTATGAGAACATGTTTGGCATCACATTGCATAAGTGGATTAAGCTCTTCTAAGAAATGTTTCTATTTTGCATTCAGATATGTTCAGCTGCCAGTGGAAACAGCTGAACATTGGGTGATACATTGTGCATGGTGACTTTTGATTCATCTGGCCAAAATAAAGGATTATAATGGCAAGGGGTAAATGAGTGCCAGACCTTGTCCCTGACATGGTCATGTGTGTATTGTCTATTAGCAGCAGGACTTACTTCATCATCTAAACATCTTCATTCTATTTTTAGAACCAAGTGACAATTGACAACTGTTGCAGGAAAACTGGATAGTCAAGCGTGACTTTTAGGAAGTGACAGTCTTCAAGGAGCTACAACTGACTGTATTGCAGTGTTACTTTCCTTTTCCATGCAGGCTGAAAAGGTTGAGAAACTGAATTACCAGAGGGGTAGAGAGAATAAGGCAGACTGATCCTGGTTAATTCAAAAACTGTTTCAAAATTAATTCCAAAAGCAGGCAGTGATGAAAGCACATTTGTCTTCTCAGAGCCATGGGTCAAAGATAAACTGTCTACACAAGCTCTTACTAGAACTTTTCTGAAACCTGGAGTATTTCTCTTATTTCAGAGATAATCTTCCCTCTTTGACATTTCTCTTTCCAGGTGGCACACAGTATGACTGTGACCATGTCGTTGTCAACACCGTCAACGAAGAGAAGTTAACGCAGTGTTGGGAACCGCTCGTTGTATAAAGCCAACGCAAAGATGATGTTTGAATTGGCCACTGTTCCGGACACTGGAATTGGCACTGCCATCTCTGAGGGATACAGGATCAACGATGAGAGTTTTGTCTTTTCTTCACAGTTCAAAAAAGAACAAGCAACAGAATGATTGCACCTCCCTATCTAAGATTATTATCCCTATAAAAGCTTGAGTATCTCAAAACCTCCTTTTTTTTCTTTTTAAATCCTTACAATTCAGTGTTGGATAGAGAGTGGCAGTATGCCTCAGGCTAGAAGGGAACAACTGAACGTGGGAGACACCCCATGGAGTTACAATTCTGTCAGAGAGTAGTTAACCCAGAATAGTCAGTAAGTGTAACTTATAAAATAAAAGACAAGAGTGCAGTGTGTATGTGGGTATAGCAACTTGAACCTATGGGCTGTAGTATAGAGAAATATTCACTATGGGAAATTAATATATTTGGTTCACTGGAACAAACTTATGTTTACTGAAAATTTAAAGACTGCTAGTACAGCACATCCAAAGACTTTTTAACATATGGCTTCAAATATAGTTAGTATGCTAATATAGTAAGTCCTAAATTTAAAAATTCTAGATTTTCTCATATATAGAGAATGTAAAGTAGCAGATATTTTGTTGGAAAAAGAGAGGGCTGGCAAAAGGATGCATTGGAATGTGAAGAATTTGCCCATTTTCTAGGTTGCCTAACTTCTTGAGTTGTGGGTATTTTTCTTCTTTGCCAAATCACTTTTGTACTTTTTAAAACAGTTTCAGTAAGTTGAGTCTTCCTGAACTCCAAAACCGTATACAAAACAAGAATTTTTATGGAAAGTATCACTAAAGATGACTGCAACAGCCTGTAAGTGCTGTGGTTACTGAGTTATCCAGCCACTGCCTGTTGGGCTTACCATGGAGAATGCCCAGCTTCCCAGTATTTCTGGTGATGTTGGAGAGCAATGTTTGTGGTGAGCTGCTGGCTCCCCGTTGGACAGAAGTGTCAGACTCCTCTCAGAAGGGGCACAGCCAAGCCTGGATATGTGCCCAGCCTCAAGGGCTGTGCCCATTCCAAGTAAGTGTTACTGGTTTAGTAAAGAGCTTGTGACAAGTAGAATGTCTGATGACTGCAGAAAGTCCTTCTGTTGCCCTGCTTTGAACCTGGTCATGTTAGATTTCCTTAATAATGTTGGCAAAAAGGTAAAATACAAACAAATTCTTGTCCTATGCTGCTGTGTTTTGTTCTGGCTTAGACCAGTGTTACTACAAGCTGCTCTGAGGAGCATCCAGGCCTTTGTCTTGCATAGTAAGTCTGTTTAAAATGAACATTTTCATTACTATTGTATTGCCTCAAAGGACACTGGTGCTTTTACTATTACCACCCTAGAGGAAGTGCCTTACTAATTTTCTTCCTTTTGTAAAGACACACTGAAGTTTTGTTGCTCTGAAATGTGCTGCTTTTAGTCCATAATAGAAAATATGTTGTTACTGGTTCCAAACAGTGGTACTTTGTCATATTGATGTGTTCTTGCTATATATAATATAGCATTTTACAAATAAATTTAAGTTAGGTAACTTTTTATTGAAATATTTTTAAAGGTAGAAAAGTGACATTTTATGGTTAGTTTTGCTTTCATCTTGTGTCCATAATTCCTCTGCAACAGCCAGCCCCTGAGGAGTGAATACATGGTGTGGAATAGCTGCAGGCTCTGAGGAATGGGTGGTTCTTCTTTACAAGCACTTGTTCAGAGCATTTGTGCACCGGGCCAGCGTTCACATGGCTGCCACTTCTGTCCCCTGGTGGATGCATTGCATGACATGGTTTGTGCACCACCACAGCTACACTGCAGTAAATGGACAGCTCTCACTTAAGTGGTTGCCACTTTCCTTCAATCCACCTGCACAACTGCAGAGAAGTTACTCCACAGCCCATCTCTGTCAGAATGGCAAGTTTAAAAATAGCCCACTAGACACAAACACCCCCTCCAGCGCTTCACCATCAGTGATGGGACACAGCAAGAACAGGGGCTCCTGACTGCTGACAAAATTGTGCCTACCCTACCTGCATAAACACTGCAGTCAGCTGAATCTGGGCCAGGAGTTGGACAATTAGAATAATTATCAGTTACAGATTGATTTTGTTCCATGCTTCTATTTAGATTAGCTATGTCATGAGAGAGTTGCCGTAACAAGATCAAAGTATCAGTCTGGAGACAGTGATGTGACCATTTAGTTCTGAGAATTAAATAGCTTGAGTAATTATCTACATTAGTGAAGGTAAATAGAACTAGGAAAGCCAAGGAAAAACAGCACAGGTTTCATATGGGCAGGTAGATAAGGGTGTGCCTCACCATTTCAGGACTTATATCTGGAAAATAAAAGCTCCAAGATGTACAAAAGGAAAATGCTCCAGACTCTGCCTCTTATCCCAAGAGTAAAGGGTGTTCTGCAAAAGTCACAACTACATTTTTAACATGGTTTTCAGGTAGAAATGCCTAAGAGACATTAGTATGTCTTGTCTGCTTATTAACAGGCATTGTATGAAGGAATCGGAGGCTTTTCTAAAACAAGACTTTTAAGTTATTAATCCTGTATAAGTTTTAAAAAAGAAACACTTGCTACACACCAAATCGTGTTCAAGGATTGACTGCAGGCAGACCAATGATTAGAGATACTTTATTGTTTACTAATTACATTGATCACTGTTTTTCCACGTGCATGTCCTCCTTCCAATTTCAGAAAGGCCTTTGGAACTTCAGAAAAAGAGAAGACTTCATCAATAACTGGTTGAATCTACAGAATAAAGAAAAATTGTCACTATATTAGGAATAAAATAATGTATCACACTCACCCTTCAAAACTGTATGAAGAAAGAGGAAAGGTTTCTTTAAGGTATTTAGGACAGAACTTGCTATGTAACCACCACATTTTAAGATTTTTCAGGGATATCTCAGCCATGTCCTCCATGCATTCTGCTGCTCTTTGCCCACGTTTTGAAACACCTCTACTAGCACAATTCAGAGCCCTTACATTGGGCCTCTACCACTAAAGTCACCATGCAAGGCTCTAACTTCTGCATCTGTTCAAAAACTGACACTCTGGTTTAACTTTTTGCTGTCCACAATGATATACTGACAGAACATTTTTTCCCTCATATTTCTCTATTAATTCTTATTAAACCCAAGAATTCTCACGATGTCAGATATTTTAAAGATACCTATAAATCTGATGCCTGTCTGCATCAGTACATGGCTCAGTACCCTTAAAAATGAAAAATGAAAAAAAAGTCCACCAACATTTGCTGCTGAATCATTTAGCTACACTTGAAAACTCAGCCACTGTATTCCAGGAGGCATAAATCATTATTAAGCCCAGCTTGCATCAACTGCTGTTTTTGCATTAATTTTGTAGAGTGGCCTTCTGGATTGTTTTAGACTCATTTCCAACAATAATGGTGAAACTACTTATTCACTTTCCCCGTTATTAACTAAGGAGCCTGAAACTTCTATAAGCATTTTATTTAGATATCACAGTCTACCAACAGCAGCAGAAGAAATTTCAGCCCTTCTGAAAAATATTTGTCACTTCTGGTCCAAGGCAAGAGGTTATTTTCTACTGTCAGGTTCTGAGTCAGCATTCCAAATGCCAAAATAAGATTTGTATACAAAAGTATCTCCCTCACTTCCTACCAAAGATTTTTCTACCCTGAGGTTGGTCCTTTACCTTGGATCCTGTAGCACCAACCCAGTGCATGTTCTTGCACTGATTCTAATCCTTTTAGGAGTATGTGAGGCTGCAGCCAGCGCTCGCAAGTGATGAAGGTTTGAAGTACCAAAGATCCAAACACACTATTTATGGCACTGGAAGATCCCTTTCACTTGTGTCAGGGAAAAAATACCTTCTGCATTTTCCTTCTAGCTGTGAGCAAGCACCCTCTCTTGTTGAATACTCCAGACCTGGTAATTTCCCTGTGCTGGCAGGACATGCATCTTGCCAGACAAAGGAATACCGCAGCAACAAGGACACAAACAATGTGCCAGCATTGGAACAGTGCTGTCTTTCAAAAAGCTGCAAAGGGTTTTGCATTCAGATGTGCTGCTTAGAAGGTGAGTAAGCAGCACTACCAAGGAAAGGTTTTGATATGCACACACATCTTCCTAGCAGCAGTGTTGACCACCCAGCATCCTCCCCAACAGCACAACAAATGCTATCTGATAGCTGTCGTGCTCAGGGAGGTCCTTTTCTCAGATCTCTTCATTTCCTCTTCGTTTATACACTGTGCCTTACCTCAACAACCACTCCTTGCATTTAAATTACTACTGGCTTTGCTTGTATGATGACAGTAATCCAAGACATTGATATTCTAATTTACACCACTTTATCTCCTAATCTTATCACCAGAGATCTTATCACCAGTTTCCTTTTTATTTTGTCAAGGCAAGCTCAGCCATAGTGTGAAACTTTACATGGCAGAAAATCAGGAATGAATGCACCCCCTCCGAAGAATGCATCAGAATTAGCAGACAAATCACTTTGAGAGCAACTGTGCAAATAAATATAGTCACTAAGTGCCTCAAACTTGCCATGCAGCAAGGTACAAGGCTTAGAAATTTATTTCCCTTGTTCTACCTGGAAAATGTCTGTAAACCAACCTCTAGTAAAGTAAGTAGTAACACACAGCAGAGGAGCCACAAAGACACCCCAACTGTGGAAGAAATGTTGGGTATAAATGATCGTGTTCAAGACAAACTCATGTCTGGTCAGCATTCAGCACAGAATAGAAATGTTGTCTTGGACATCAGCAAAGTCAGGGACATGAACCCATGGCAGCAAAAACTCTGAATTAGACAATGGTTTGGGGTAAACTGAGTATCTGAGTGCAGCTGCAGCTGCTGTGACAATCAGCAGGAGGAATGTGCTGCTGATCAGTACTGACTATTTTGAGGAAGACCAATCCTTGCTCTCATAGCAGATGCTTGGAAAAACACAGTTCAGAACCTTGTTGAGCCAAGCACTTGTACAGTACTTATTGTTTAGTGGCAGTTGTGTACAAAGCTGTGCTTCAATTAAGGGGGAAAAAAGATATATAGAAACCCAGCCTGCTGGAGCATGGACACAGATGACCCTGACAAAGCAAGAGGCTAGGAGGAAGGGAAAAGTATTCAGGGAAGAGAGCAGAGCAGCAGCACAGGGATGTGAAGTGCAAGGGATTCCAGAGAAAGGCAGAAGTTAATTTCAGACACATGCAGCAACTGAGAAAGCACGAACAAGACACTTCACTGTTCTGCTAACCTGCAGTCCCTTACTGTAGGCTGCAGTTTATAACCCTGACACAGTGAAGTATGTTACATCCTCAGCCTGTTGGGTAGAGTTCAAAGCATTACATTTAAAAAGTGGTGACACAGTGATTCAGAGGAGCCCTGAATTCAGCCTCACAGTTCAAAACACCGTGTGTATTGCAGCTACCACATGCTCAAAGCCCATCTGCTACATTGATGTAACCTCTAGCTTCATTTAAATGCTGGCTTTAGGCAGCGCTATAGAGAGACATGAATACCGAATTGATGATCCTGGCAATCTAGAGCATTAAACATTTTATCTGGCTGGCTGGACAGTCCCATTGTTTGAATAACCCTGAAAGGGCTGACCTCGTTGCAGCACAGTGATTCACTCAGCCTTTACCATAATCCACTGACTAAGATAAAATTTCTTCCTGTGAACAGACAAACAAGTAGGAGAGCGTCTGCTGTTTGTTGAATGTGTGATAATAAATGGAGATTAACTGGATAATAAAAACACTGTCTATTTACAGCCACGCATCAGTTCCTTGCCAGAGGACACCTATTTGTTCAGGGAAAAGGGATTAAACTAAAGTCTGGGTGAGAAAGGATTACACATACCCACATTGAAATGTTTATCTGAAAACAGATTGGGCCTGAAAGGTATTTTCTTCCTCTTCATTCTCTCCGATGCAGGACATGCAATAGAAATGAATCTCAGGTCTCTTGAAATGAACTCATGTGTTTGGAAAAATAAAAAGAGTAATTGCTGATGCTGATTAAGGCTGTCCTTCCTACTGGCAGCACAGAGGTGGTGTCCCAGCCACTCCAGCTCTGAATGCAGTAGGCAGTGAAGAGCACTGGCAGGAGTTGACTGCTCAGCAGGAACACACTCCTGCTCATGGCAAGTTCAGGCCCACCCTTGGAGGTCCCACTTTCTGCACAAGGGCACAGTTAAAATTCATCAGGAGGGGACAAGTGAAAAACATGAAAGGAATGGAAACGGTTTTGACCCCCCTTGGTAGCAGCAAGTCACTCCAGTGAGTGTGGAGCTTTTTCCTGCCACTGGAGGGGGAGCGAGAGCCTTGAAACTCAGGAGAGCGATGAACCGAGCACGAGCCTGGCTCAAAGCACACAAGGACAGAAGTGCCCTCACTCAAAGGACAGTGACAGTGCACTGGCTCTCCTCCAGGTCTGCAAAGGATGGCCGTGTCAGAGCTGCCGGGCAGCCTTGCTTGTCAGTGCCTCCCTCCCAGCTGCTGCCTCCCACAGCACATCCCCTTCCTGTGCCTTGGTGCGGCTGCCCAGGCTCCCATACACCACCCTTCAGGAAAGGAACTTGCACGTGCACAGACCAAAAGCTGGGATGTGCTCCACCAGACATCAAAATCCTCCTGAGGGCTTGCAGTAATGGAAACGACCTGCCTGCTGTTTTGATAGCTGAGTTAAAAGAGAAAGGCCATCTTCCTCCAGAAATTACCACTGTGCCTAAATGCAGTCCATGAGCACAAATGCAGAGTTTGATAGTCTCCTTTGGCCTTTAGTGAGTCTCTCATCTATGCCAACAAGAATCTTTAAGAGAAATCATTTAAAAGAGCAGTCCTTGTCCTGGAACTAAACAATTGGTTATCCATTTGTCACTTTATTGTCATCCCATGAGGAAAAACGATGCTGTTTGGGGACTTGAGCATCTTCTCTGCTGTACTCATGTTCCATGCTCCTTGGATCCTAATCTCACCCATTTCTTTGTTCTTTCTTCCTCTTAAAATGGCAAACAACAATGTATGCCAAGCCTCATACTGCTTGCCAACAGCAAGTTCCAGGGTCAGCCTTCACTGAAGACAAAGGCTGAAGTTCTCACCTTCTGGAACAGCTGGCTCTGGTCACATGTTGTACAGGTAGCTTTGCACAGTATCAGCATAGAATCACAGGATGGTTTGGGTTGGAAAGGACCCTTGCTCAAAGGCCATCCAGTCCAACTCCCCCTGCCCTAGGCAGGGACACCTTCCACTAGACCACTATGCTTAGAGCCCCATCTTTGAACATTTTCTATTAACTTGTATTTCAGACAAGATGCACTTTCAGCCATGAGCACATTAAAGGACATCAGGCACATGATACTTCTGTCCCAAATACCTAACAGAAGTAAAACTGATCCAACAGTGCACCCATAACAAAAATGGTGCTGCAATGGTTAAGACATTGGAATGGAAGACAAGTGTCCCTGGGTCTAATCCCACAGCCATCTTATCAACAACTGCATTATCAGGTCTTATTTGTTTGGTTATTAAGCCAAAGTACGTTCTTTCATATTAAATCTCTAACAGCAGCCCACAGGAACTCATGAGTATCATGTACAATTATTAAAATGCTAGCAGACAAATCCCAGTTAAGCAGGCTATCAGGGTACAGTTCAGAGTGTAGAAAAGGCTTCAAAATCTCATTTGTTAATTAGCCCTGGCAGAACAGCTTCTACAGAACACAATGAAGAGCAGTAAGAAACTGGGACAAGCCCAGAACTGCAACGTGTGCCAGTCTAGCCCAAGCTTAATCAGTAGAAATAAGGAAAATCCTGGGTTTAGTTACATACAGGACCATGCCGAAAATCTGTTAACTAAAGGAAAGTCCAATTAATCTCTTCTGGAATCCCTGGTAAGGCACATTCTTGGTAGTTGTCCTGATATTTATTGTGGTAATTAAAGCAATCTGGGGCAATGTCACCATATAATTAAGACAGCACCAACTTTGGTACAGTTAAATATAAATAAATATTTATGTATGAAAGTATATCATATATAGAGATTAGAAGATTAGTTCTGCATGATCCACATCTTCCCAGTCTCAGCAAACTAAACTCACAACAGACAAGGGCAGCCATGTTGACCCCACACTTTACCCCTGCTCTAGGCACAATTCCCTTCTACACCAGGAGGCCAGAGCTCAGAACACCATGACTGGCTTTCCACACAATACACAATTACATCAGGTTAAGGAAACACATCTGATTAAATGCCTGGTAGATGATGATGAAATTTTTCCAGACCTCATTGTGGTGTATGTGAATTTACATATTGAAACCTTGTTTCCCCACAGTATGTGAAATTTCCATTAGTGCCCTTCACAGACATTTTGTGATGTAACCACACAGCACTTTCATAAAGGGCATAAGCAAGCTACCATGTCCTGGAGGAACAGCAGCAGGTATGTTTTAATAAAAATCACAGTGGCTTTTTTTTTGGTGGCCATGACAAAATGCAGATAGAGGTTCTTTTTGGAAGAGAAAGGGCTGAAGAGAGCTTTTGGCAACCCCTCCTTGGTCAACATCTCTGTGCTCTAGCCAACCAACCTGGCAAGCAAATGCACTGCAACAGGAAAACACAAAATTAAAAGCAAAAAAAAGAAAAAAGTGCAAGCTTTGCAATTTAGCAAGAAGAAAAATGGTCATCAAAACAAGTGTGAGTGACTAAAGAGAGTGGGAAGAAGGACTGACGTCTAGTTAATTGAGATATTTAAGTATAGAAACCCCTACACTTGGGGACCCTAGTGCCTTTGTTAAGAGAGACTAAAGCAGGCACCACTCAAGGGCCTAAGGAGATACCTTAGCACAGTCATAAAGTCTGGAATTGCTGTAGAGAATCTACAGATGCCATGTTTGGAGAACATTCAAGGACTCAGTGTTACATTCACTGATATTCATAGGGCTAAGAGAAATGCAACAATAGTGCAAAATAAGGGCCAAGGAAAATGTTACTTGCAGAACTGTAACAAGATGAATTGGAAGCAAATCAATACACACAGGTTAGGATATAGAGTCCAGAAGCTGTGATGACCTACACTAGCAGTAGGTATAAGCCATCTTAAGTCATGGCCATCCAAACAACTCTCAGAACCCATGGCATGTCTGAGTGAATGACCATATCCATTTGTGTTATTTACTTCCTGAATAGGAAAGACCAGGAACAGAAAACAATTGAATTCCAGATTTTAACAAGGTGTCTCAGAGCAAATCACCAAAGGTGGAAAAAGGGCATTACCCCTCCATTAGCAGATCAAGAAATCATGGTAGCAAAAGGTTATGTGATTTGTTCAGCATTGCACAAGAAGACAGCAGCAGTGCCAAAGAACAGTCAGCATCCTGCCCTCCAAACCATAACAGCAGGTGCTAAGTCCAAAACATCTAGTGCCTTCAGCAAAATGTATAATCAACACTGCTCACAAATTACATTAATATAGACATGCAGTTGTTCTTCCTATGAGAGCCTGTGCTGGAAAATCTATCTAAAAAGCAAACATCAGTGAGAATGATCTATTAATTTCATGATTGGAGACTGTTTGCCCTTAGCCCTCCTTCTGCAAAAACAACTTTCACCCATGAGCCCCTCTGATGCAACAATGCTCACCAAAAAACACTGCACACACTGTATTTAAACACTGCACTTGTACTGCATTTAAACAGCACTGAATTAAAATGAAAATGTCACATTTCTGTTGGGCTGTATTTTAACCCACATCCTATCATGGTCCTGCAGGAACACACAACACACTTAGTTTTCCCCCTTATAACACTAAGGAGTCTTCTAAGCCTGCCTTCCTCCATCTGGCTTTATAAAAGGCAAAGTTAGTGCTCAGTTATTAATTAGAGGCTTTCAACCAACTTAAGTACTTACATGAATTTGGCCTATTTTATATGGCATGTCCTTAGGAGGAAAATGCTGGGCAAGCAGCAAAACCCAAAATGGTCAATATTAAATCCACAACACTGACCACAAATACACCAAATTAATTCCTAACAAGCCTTTCAGTGATGCTGCTTCACTGAAGAGTGTGCCAGCAGATCTGTGTCCTGAATTAAAGGCTCTGTTGATTTCAGTTGTCTTTAGATGAGAACTGTAATTCACCAGGAATATTCTACCATGGAAAGAGATACAGCAGCTTCTGACATGGGCTTTGTCAACTTATTTGGTGGAGCTCACATTAAGCCAGTCCTTACTGGGCCATAATTAACTGCTGCACTTTGAACCACAACAGGGATTCTCCAGCAGTTTAGAAAATAGCCAGTATCTCTAAAATCTCCATGCCCACAGCTGTTGCAGCAGCCTCCCAGCCCCTCAGTCTTGCAGACAGTCTCTGTGCAAAATGTCCAGCTGCAAGGCAGAGAAAACAGCTTGTAAACTGCAAACGGTTTTACAATTCTCAGAACTGACTGATTTGCAGGTAAATTACACAAGGAAAATTATTCTCTTTCCTTGTACCACCAACTCATCAAATCCTCTCCTTCGCTTCCCCATTAAAAAAAAGCTGTTAAAAGAACTCCTCAGAGCTGACATTTTGCAAATCTCTTTTCCTTGCTGCAAAGATCATCCAGGTGAAAAACAAGTAACTTTAAACAAAATTGCTTATTCTTCATCCACTGAAGGATTGAGAATCCTTTTGCTTTCACAAAGATGATGAACTCATCAGAACTAAAAATCTGTTGGTGCAGAAGGACTATAAGGAGAAACACTGTCAAATCAAAATGATCTGTAAATGTTTCAGAGGTATGCTCTTCAATGCTTCACTTACTGTAACATCATCTCTTTAAACCATCATCTCTTTTTAATTTCCTACATTTAATCCCCCCTCATAATTTATTCCTGTAAAAAGCCTCTCATTTTCAGGAGCTTTCTAATTGCTCTCTTTTTCACTTCATACAATCTCAAAATTAGTATGTCTTTAACAGAAAAGACTAAAATTTAAACAAAAAAAAAAAAAAAAGCATTACTCAAAAATATTCACTCAAAGGTAACAAATTCAACTACATGAGCTCAATTTGCTGGCTTCCCCAAGCCTTCTTGATACACTTCATTGCTTTGTGCTTTTTTACTTCTCCTTTATTCTTTCCTATTCAAACATAAGCATTTATTGTCACTTACTTATAGGAAATTGTAGTACAATCTCTCCAGTGATTCTCTCCTGCCTTTTTTCCCAAACACCTACTCTTCTGAATGGATGGTCTGGCAATTTAAGAGAACTCTTGTGTCTAAACAAGAAAGGTCATAGTCTTATTAATATCTGTCTAAATGAAACACAACTAGGTCTTATAAAATCCTGATGACAGCTCAGATGTTTACAACATTGCACAAAATAGAGTAAACTGCTGCTAGAATAATGACTCTGCAGACAACCAGTCTGACATTAGGACCTGTTTTTTGCACAGAGAATAAAAGACCAAGCAAACATCTTTGTCCTCATGATCATCTTACAACCAGAAGCACATCAGGACATTCATGTATGTATGACGTACATTTTAAGTGGCATTGCAATTCACCTGTCCAGGTTATTAAGCAAAGAACACCGATTAAGCCCTATCTCTATTGCATAAACAGCTGTTTCCCAAGAGGCTTTCATGAGCATATTCTGCATTTGTTTTGCATACAAGGTAGGAGCAGAACACAAAACAAATTGCAACTGGCTGAGAACAGGACAAATGGTACGAACAAAGACAAGGGCATTTCTTTTTCTTAGACACTTATAATTTAGCAGTGTGACTGAATGCAATCACAAGATGAGGACCACCTGCTACAGCTTCTTTCTTGACCACAGGATTATGCTTATAGCACTGGACATAATGCAAAGTGGAGAACTTTTTATTCTTATCAGCAGCACTGAGGTGGGCAAAACAGAAGCAATCAGGTCTTCCATACAATAGCACTTTATTTACTCTTTTCCAAACTCTGGAACATATTGCATACCAAAAAAAAAGGGGATCAACTCTCAGACTTGGAGAGATCTAAATTTTACTAATATGCACAAATTTTGAGCACAAGATGGCAGTTCATGTACTGGAATTACCAGCAGTCATGGCAGCCTCTGCTTAGTCTTCTGCTTAAGATTAACAGCAGTTGTCCATATTCTCTACTATTGGATAATTTCATGTTGCCAAAATTCCCAAAGAGGACACTGTTGGGACCTATATCACCACACAATCCAAAACACAGGAAATCAACTGTTCCCTCCCACAATATATTTTGTAACAAGCTCATAAACCTGAAAAGATCACAAAAGCAGATCATAATCCATTTTGGCTTTCCCCCTAAGTCCACTAAGATTCCTCAGAAGTTTATGAATGCTTACAATATTCCAAGTCCCTGTGCTGGATTAGCACAAACATCATGCTCTGCAGCGTTGAAATAATGAAACACAAGATTCTTGTCACCATTCTGCCAATGGAGATCATCTATTACCTGCAATAACCAGAATATTCTAGTTCTGTGCACACTACAGGCAGGACACCCAACCATCCAGGCTAAGCAATTTTGCATATGCAGATACACAGCCATGTTTATTCTGCCCTAATGAACCAAATGAGATCTCTTAAAACATAATTTTCATACAGAGTTCATATTAAAGGATTCCCACTGGCAAAGATAATCACTGGACCTTCATAACTTTGTAAGCTTTGTGTTTTTAAAAATGCATGCTCAAGAGGGAGAAGGCAGAACAATCTTAAGGATTATGAACTCCTAAATTCCATGCAAAAGGCAGAAGTTAGAAACTGCAACAAGTTGATTTTTAACTAGTCTTCCATACTGTGACTCTCATAACATTTTATTTCCAATAGTGAACTACACCATTTTTGAGTCCAAGCAGCATCTCTTGCAGCACAAATACCCAAGTAACCATTACTGACATACCTTTCCAGAATCAACCAGTTCTGCTATTTCATCCAAAGTTGGGCCACTTGGCATGAAAAATGCCCACCGATAATGGACTCCTTTAAGGAGATGCTGCAAGAAAGATCACAAATCTATTTAAAAAATCATGAGAGTAAACTGAAATGGGAACTAAAATTAATGACAGATTCTCTGAAGAAGTAACTTAAGGAAAACACATGGAAATTATACACCAGTGTCTGAAAAAAATAGCACCTAAGCACGTGGATTAAATATACAGACCAGGATGTGTTGTGTTACCACAACAGGATCAGGGTGAATTTTGTGTCCTACTGCACAATTCAGCTAATAGAGAAAAACAATTACCTTGTCTCTGCAGCTAGAAACAGCATTATTTGTTACATAAGAGAGAAATGGTGTTATGTGTTCATGTACACTCACAAAGGGGGTGAAATAAACCCAGTAATGTGACATTTAGAACCTTCCACTTCAGTATCAGTGACTTTGTTTTACACCATCATATCTGCCAAAGTCATCACTGTCCAATGACAGATGGCAGCTCACACAAAAAGCATTTTGGGAAGATCTCACACACACAAGACAGGAGCATCTCCTCTGAGTAAATCATTACAGGAATAAGAGTCATCATCTGCCAAAGAGAGATGATTTTCATACACGGCATAGAATCCTCTTTATCATGGAAACATGCACATTGAGAAATATTACATTATTTCTTCCCTCCCTTTTTGTCTTTGGGATTTCTTGTGAAAGTACTGCTGCAGGACTTAAAATCCATTCAGCCAAGCCTTCTCAGGAATACCATAGCAACTGCTTGAAAAGCATTCATCTGGAGAGCAAGTACATAAGCATAGGGAAGAAAGAGAAAAGTTCTAAAAAGCCCCACTGAGCTGGCCACTGGCAGAATGTTTTAAGATCTACTTTTGAAAAACTAGAAAAATCAGTATCACTATCCAGACACATGAACATGAAAGAGATGAAAGACTTCCTAGCTACCCTTGACCACTCTTATTACTCTCTGAGGCTGGAACAGGATAAAGAGAATCAGTCATGGAAAAATGTTTTGAGAGAAACCCTGACCAGTCTAAAGCAAGTAACAAAGTTGCCCTCACTTCAGTGGGGCAGGGGTTTGCTGTGTTTACTATGAAACCCTGGCTGTCAGCAGGACTCACTAGGGAGGCCATATGGAAAAGACCACAATGGAAAGCACAATACAGAATTAAACTTCAAAGCTCCCCAAACTACTACATACCCCCAGCAGCACCACTCCAACAAATTTCTTTTCAGTGCAAGAAAGAAAGAAAGAATAGTATACTTAATGACAGATGAGGACAATGCAACAGCTGTCTCTCCATGGGCTCTGTGACTGACATCCAAGCCACTGAAGTAGTCACTAAAGTACTACAAAATATGAAAGTACATAGGATTTTGTCAAATACCTTTAGAGTTTTGGAACCAACAGTGACTCCTGTTTGCAACATGCCATCAGCTACTCCAAGTCTGTCCATATTGATCAGGAAAGGTGTCACTAAGGTAACATATGTTGCTCCTGACCATTTCTTCAAGAGATCTAGTGCCCACTTCTCAGTGGATCCACCAACATTATCTAGGATAAAATCAAATCTGCAGACATAAAGAACAGGTTTAAAATCTTGATATGGGAAAAATAACTTCACTGTAATTAAGCTAATTAATAGAAGAAATTTTCTATAGTTCACATTTTTACGTGTCACTACAATGCAATAAAATAATCAGCCTGCAAGACAGCAGCAAGAATGTCCCAAGACTTCAGCAAAGTCCCAGCTTAATGTAGAGTGGGATTTAAATTTACAGGTTATTGCCCATTCTCTGTGCAGCAGACACAGGGTATTTAAACAGTACACTTAAACTCCAAAAAGCAAACTTAGATGCCCAACTACATTCTGTACTTGCTTAAAGCCTCCTAGGGCTCTGTCTCTTCAGCCCTCCCACCGAGACTACTGGAACAGTCTTGAGGTCTAGCACTGAACAGTATGATATGTACATGTAAAAAACTAGTCTGGACTCATGCCCTCAACTAGGAACAGCTCTTGTACATGCTGTACTCACATAAAAGTCAGTGGCTAGAATTACATAAACAAATTATTTTACTAACACTTATTTCCTCACATCTTTTCTGTGACCCAGTTCTCAGCTTCACTTCTCCAAGTTTTTTTTGACCTCCTTATTTATTTAGGGGCCATTTTACCTCTACTGACAGCTTTTTTTTTTTTACATCTACCTATTTAACGTTGAACCTAACAATGCAAAGGATCTAAAACCTTCCCCTCGTGGAATGGGTATATGCAACCTCTGGCAAAAAGCCACAGTTTCAGTGTTCCTTCTCATTATCCCAGCATGTGACACACTAAAGGCTGAATAAGGCAACAGGGAGCTATGCACCTGTTCTGTTAAATGCACATCTCATTCTCATCTGTAAATTTCCAGCAATCTCCAGATTGCAATAGATATGTATTTACACATACCTTTAATCTAAATGGCCTACAAATATAAGGGAAAATAACTTATGCAAATTAAATAGAAAAGTCCTTATCTCTCTGGAATGACAGTTTCCCTGCCTGTCTTCCAAGGGTGTGATTTCATGTTTAAAGTTCAGTTAATGTAACAGTTAGTTGACAAGAGCAGATAATGAAAACTAATGCTCCTGGAAAGAGTAGCTGACTGTGGCTTCTGAAGAGTCAGTAGAACAGAAAATGGGAGGGAAGTAGGAACATCTCTCTCAGTAGAGCTGACTGATCAGCCCAGTTGCATCATTAAACTGCACCCCAGGACACTGTTGTTGGTATCTCTTAGAAAGGGTCACTTGCTAGAATGGGTGCTCAGCATTTAAAGTGTTGAACTGCACAAAGGCAAATTCAGCACTGACTGCAAAGTCCATCCTGCCATGCAGACACTGTCACTACCCTCAGGCCTGCTGACAAGCACACTACAGTTAAAGGGCACATGGCTTCTTAGCAGAGCTACCAGTAAAATTCTCCCACAGACTGAGCAGCTTCTATTTCCCCTCCCAGAAAGTTACCTCCATCTAGCTAAAAAGAGCAATGTAAATACCATATTCAAATACAAGTCACAGTAGACTACATTTAAACAGATGGAAAGATTACAAAAGCAGGAAATACTTCTGTTCTGGAGAAAACTCCCAGGCTAGTTTAAACATAGCTGCTGTGACAAGATAAATGTGATTGTTTATCAGAGGCAGCTGTACCCAATGTTACAGAAGAGAAATTTACTCCCAGCTGAGTTTCACTATGGCAAGTCATGATATAGTTCTTCCCTCTACAAGATCAATTTTATATTTACCAGCCTCACTCAGGATTTCAGAGACTTATTTTAATTTATTCATGCATTGTATATTCTCCAAGCTACTTGGATGGAAGCTACAAAACTGTTCATATCACAGCCACTGAAGAGAAGCACATGGAAGTGAGCTTGTCTCCCAATTAACTGGCTTAGTCTTACAATGAAATCTGTGCTGGGCATACTCACTTGCAAACTGCATTCAAAAAGGTGAATCTGTTTTACAAAATAATGCTTTAGAAACAGGGGGGAAAATGAGAGAGTTCTCATAGAGTCAAGCAATCAAAAGGCTGAAGGTCTGACCACCAACTCCTTCATCTCAGTATTAAGCAACACTCACAAGGGTAATGTTTTAAGCTTCTCTTCCAGATTTCCAGTTTTATAATCAATCACATCATCTGCTCCAAGCTTTTCCACCAGTGTGCTGGCATCATGAGAGCAAACTGCTGTCACGTGAGCATTCCAGGCCTTCATTAGCTAAAAACAAGTATAAAAAAAAACAAATCGAAATATTTAAATTTAGTGAAATATTGAGAACAACCTAAAAAGCCAAAGTCTCATTATATTT
Organism: Notiomystis cincta; assembly: GCA_013398075.1. Taxonomy (NCBI): domain Eukaryota; kingdom Metazoa; phylum Chordata; class Aves; order Passeriformes; family Notiomystidae; genus Notiomystis; species Notiomystis cincta. The sequence goes on from VZRX01013837.1 coordinate 104,356, forward strand.
ATATAACAAATGAGCACCTTTAATAGGGAGTGGAGAGACTGTTCCAATACAGGATAATTTGTCACAAATCTCACAGACAAAATAATGGCTAGAATTTATCAATATATAAGATTGTTCTGGGGAAGGAGGAGATGGTGTGAAGGAAGGAGTGTGAGGGTTTTTTTAATGTCACTGAAAGATACCAGGTCTCATGACAAATAAGGCTCTCAGTTTGCCATCTGATTCTGCCAGCTAAACATATACCAAGAGGTAATTTCCAAGTTGCCAGTCTACCAAACTGTCACCAGATGTACCATTAAATATTATTAAATGTGCCCTTCAAGTATTTCATATTACTGCAAATAGGTTAAGTACCAGTAACAAGAGAAAGAAGGAAGTTATCTCTGATTTACCACAGGGACAATATCAGGTTATCTTCTGCTCCAAAAGGCATAGCAAAGTAAAGGATTTTTGCTAGTTATTTATCTCTTTTTGCATCTCCTTTTTTCATTCACAGCAATACTTTTTACGTGTATTCCAGATTAATTAACATCGTTTATTCGGGATTTATCAGTTATAAATTGTAACTAGTCAGTGCCTGATCAGCCTTTCATACTGAAAGTCACCTGCTTTATCATGGATCAGGAAAATAGCATACCACAAAAAATTCTGCTGTAAACCTCTTTAAAACCATTGTGTTTATGGCCTAGTAACATAGAAAGCAGTGATGCAATCAAACTTCTGTATTTTAATAATCTTGAGAGAAAGATGTTTCAGCATGAGATGACACTAATTAGAAGCAAAACCCCCAAATTAACTGACAGCATGAATCCACAACCAATGAATCAACAAAAGAGCATTGTAACTTTCCAAAGTTTAGTGCTACTGGAACAAAGACAGACAAAAGGGCAGCAGGTCAAAGACAGTGAGGGACAGTAAATCTAAGCCTCTGTGCTTTACATCCACTGCACACAAAAGCCTGGTGGCCTCTCAATCATTTCACCAATTACAGCAGTTGTGGTAGGTGATACATTCTCCATCAGTTTTCCTACTCATACACCAAGTTCTGTTCATTTTTAGAGCACAGAGTTGAATGAAAGATAATGAGAACAGGCTACATATTTCAAGTTACACCAGTCAGAGATTTCCTGCACCCAAATGGTGAAATGTGGTCTTACACTCAACTCCTTTCTTTGAAAGTCCCTGCTTCCTACTTTAAAATAATACAACATAATAAACAGAGAGCAATATATCTGAAAATACTTTACTTTTGGAAATATTGATCATCTTGATCAGACAGATTGATCAGTAGCTTGCTATTTCTCTATTCCTTCTCTCAATTCCCTTCTGTAATTTTTTTTCATACTGAAATGCTTGGAGATTCATCCTGGTCATGCTGGTTTATATTACCTGTACAGCAAATGTACCAACTCCTCCTGAAGCTCCTAATATTAATATTCTGTAAGACAAAAATTAAAATAGATTTAATAGTTCTTTAAATAAATTCTAGAGTAATTATGTATTCTAATGTTTCTTATACACCTCTGACACTGAATTATTTTTAGCAAAAGATTGGTTTTGTCATTCAATGTTATTCAAGGGTGTTTAACTGTTCAGATAGCCAAAAATGTGACTTAACATTGCTGATCATGTGTCCTGTGCCAAAAGTGTTATCCCAGCACAGCCAAAGAGACCTCCTCATATGTGCTTTCCACTAAATGCAGGCAGTGGAGCTGTCAGGTAGTAACATTTGTATCACTCAAAACCCCTGTACTTGCCCTCACTTTCCCAAACATAATTGTTTAGTTTGGGATAAAATCAACCAGGAGTCCATTCTGTCTCCCAGACTCCACTGTCCTATCTCCTAAAGAAAAAAGTCTGATTCACCAACATTTTACACAAATCAGTATTATCTAAGAGAAAAAGTAGTTTAATATCACATTATTTAAGGAGACTGTGAACTGCAGAACATATGGAACATAATTTTCCCATATTGTATAATGTTTATCTAAAAGACAAAAACACAATGAAGTACCCTCACCATTAACAAGTTTAATTTCTATTAAATTAAGATAGGTGTCTTTTTCTTCAGAAAAAAAGGAGTAGAATTTTTCTAGTTCTTTCCAGTACATCTCAACAAGACCCTGTAAATGCCAGGTTGGGGAAACTGGCACACAGGCAAGAAAATAAGAGTATATTACCAAATTAGCAATTGAGAGTTCATTTAAACTAATCACTCTGAATTTAAAAAAAATGACTACAAGTTTCCTTATGTGAGGATCTGACTGCTAGAAGCCTAATCATTGTTCAAAAATTTCATCCAAATGTTTATTAAATAACTAAACATCAGAAAGTGAATTATTAAAAAAATCTTGCAGCTCAAGTTGCAAACAGTGCTTGGACTTTGGATACATTTGCTAATTCTAGGACAAAAGGAAGATCCAAGATGAAGTCTTGGCATAGGATTGGGGAACATCATGTTTCTCAGAGCTTCTGTTTGCCAGAAAAATCTCAGAATCTTCAGAAGCTGGTGACATTCCTGTTTTAAATCTCACAGAGAAGGATGTTGAAGGAAATTGCTTTTTACAGTACAAAACTGTACTATACAATCTGGAGTCTCAGTTTACAAAAGTTCTTTGAAGTAGCTTAAGAGACTTGGCTCTGGTCACACTATCAATTTTAAAATGCTCCTTTTGTAACTGATCAGATTCTGTTCCCTCCCATTTCCCTGATCCAAGCTGCAAAATTCAGATTAAGAATATGAAACCACAATGCCACAAAGCCCACAGCTTTTAAATCTGCCAAAATGTACTTATCCTCAGAACCAGGCTTCTAACAACAGATGCCTGGAGCAACACACATATTTCGACTTTATTATTCTTGAAAAGGCTCTGGGATACTGCACTCAAGATATTGGGTTAAACACATCTTTATCCTTAAAAAGGGCAGTCAAAATTAAATCCTTGCAAAAAAACCTTTTCAAACTGCCTTCACAATTTTACTCCTTAGTTAAAGGGCTTCTACTTTCTTCTACTACATATTTGGGGGAAAATTGCCATCTTAAAATGTACCATTTGCTCAAAGGATTTAGGTAACATTTTCAGTTTGGGGAGCAGCTTGGCTGGGACTTTTTTTTAATTTTCCTCTTCAGTAAAAGCCCTCAAGATTCTTCAGGTAGAAATACCTTCCAGATTCTCTTGGTTCCTGTTTTACATGGGCTCTTTTCTACCACACCTTCCAATTATTAAAACTCCACATTGCGACTTCAAGAAAGCTCTTCACTTCTGAGACAAACTACGTCTGCACAGGAGATTCATGTGCAGCAGCTCAACAGATCAGCATTTTTACAGCAGTGACACCAGCAAGACACATAAGTAAGTGGGGGGGTGTTTGAAGGTGCAGGACCTGTTAGAACAGTACTGAAGGACGGATGGTGGCAAGTGCCAAAGCAGGAACAGTGTTGCTTGCACTGCCTCAGGAAAACAGAGCCAGGAGAAAACACATCATGGGAACTACCTGTTTTCACTGCAAGGGTGAGCTCAGGAGTAAACTAATAGACAAGTGTGTGCACCAGGGTTAAACAAACTAACAAATCTTTAGACCTGGACAGAGACCCAAGAGAATCAATTCTTTCAAAAGAACAAAATGAACATTTGTACCCCAGGCTTTCCTCCCTTCTGACAGAGGCACAACAATCACCAAGCCCCCATGGGGCTCCAGCAGGGAGCAGATCATAGGGAGCAGATCTCTCCAGATCAGCACACCATGAGATTCCAAAGTTTAGCCCATCTCCCCGGGCCCTGCTTGAAACTATGGTGTGGTTAGAAATGAGCATTAGAGAGGCAGGACCAGTTTCAGCTGTGTGTGCCCCCCACCAGAACACACAGAGGGTGGGGAGTGGGTGTACAGATCAAGGAATAATATTTTCTCTGGATTATAAACAATTAAAAATTTTCAGTGAATTATATGCAAGAAAAAATTGAATAAATTCTATAGTTATAAAATTAATGTATTTATTGACTAAATATATCATCTTTAGTTAGATATAAAACTGTATTTCATTTGATTATGCCAACAAAATGTCCCCAAGAAATTTATTCCTAGATCAAGCAGTGTTTATCCTATCAGGAAGTTTTACAACCTACACTCAATTTGTACTTCTCAACAGATAAATAGATGAAATAATACACAGACATGGAAAAATATTTTCTTGGAGTATTATACCATTCAAATTTTCACTGTAACCATATAAAGCAGGAGTGTATGTTTGGTAGCTTACATTAACAGAATCCAGCATCTCTGCCCAGCATACATCAAAGTCTAAGATATTGCCTCTGTATTTACATAAAGACTTTTACTGAATAGCAATGTAAGCACTTTGAATAACTTCTCAAACTGTCAGGTTTGTTTTTATTGTGCATTTTGTGAATACAGGAAGCAAGATATTTAACAGCTAGTGTTGAACAAGCATATCCCCCTTTCTACTGAAACAGGTCAGTGGCACATACAAGAAGCTCTCCAGGTACCCACAGAGAACTTCAACACAACAGAGTCATTCTGAACATTTAGGATAGTAAGAACATTCACTTTTAGCTTGTACAAGAATATTGACATTAATTACAGTGATATAGAATAAAAGCTATGGGAAAATGACTGGAATTGCAGTGAAGCAAGAGAGTTCACAAAGAGTGAGAGTACACTTCAGGTAACTTGTAAAAACATAACCTGTGAAAGCATGTGCAGATGGAGCAGATAATCTGTCAGACACTGGACTAACAGCAAGTGTTTCTGGGCTAACGCCTTAAAAGAGGCAAAGGGAACAATACACACCAAGAGAAAAATCTCACTGCTTTTAAGATGCCTTAACACTCCACTAAAGCACCAGTGAAGTAGCTGTCATCAAGGAATACAGCTGCTCTGCCAAAATAAGACATTTCTGTGTGCATATACACCTTTCTACATAGCTATTCACATGCAGCTACAGGAGACAAAAAGACTGACATAAAATCACATATGTAGGTAACTTCTCACCAAATATATGATATAAAGAAATTAAGAAACACTATAAATTCTTGTACCTTTAAATTATTGACTTGAGAGTTCATGGAATATAATTTTGCACAGCCCCTTCAATGCATTTTAAACACTTTCCTACAAGTAATTTTTCAAGGGAAAAAAGGTACTGTGCCACAAGTCATTCACTGTGGTTTTGCAGTTTAAAATGTATAGATAGGAAATATAATAATATTTAAGTACATTAAATTATTTTATTTTTGCTGACAGAGTAATTAAAAATTTATCTGGAACATGAAAGTAAATATTAAATGTCAAGACACATTACAAATGCAGTTTGAATTTTACTGCTAACAATCGAAACACTTACCTAAAGACTGGAAAGACACTTTAAATAAGGCTAACCTATCAGTGTATCTTTAAGTTAATTCTATTTACATGTGAAAGTTAAGATAATAAAAAGTCTAAAAAATGAAAAATAAAAAGTAAGATGATCTTATCTAGAATTGTATTACTAGCTGGAAGTTAATTTCAATGATGTCTCTTTGAAACTCCTTTAAATGTTGCAATTTTGTTTTCTCAAAACATTGTTTATCTTTAGAAAAAACAATAACTCAATATTTTCATGATGAAGTTCACTGTGACACATGAATGATCACTCACTTAACTGTCTTCTAGAGATGTGGGTGAAGAATTTCAATAGATCTAGTGTCCTTTGCAACGTGTTGAATTACAAAGTATCAGACAAGATAAGAAGAGGTCAGAAATCCAGATTCCTACTGCCCAATAATTACTTTATGACCTAAACCTATGATGCAGCATAGTAATTTTAACTACTATTTTTCAACTCCCATAGTTCTACTTTTGCCCTTATTTCCATTCTGAAGATCTTGCTATCTATTTACTCACACATCCAAAGGTCAAAATAACTGAAAATTTCAATTATCAGGAGAAAAATGGTATTTGCTCCAATCTTTCAGTGCATCTTTCCTCATCTGCCATTGTCAGATTAACAGACTGATAAACAATGTGATTTTTTTCTACTTGATTGACTGCTTGTCTTGCACATTCTCCTTTTTTTGCCTGCATTCCTGACTTCATCAAAGTTCTGGCCTGCAGGTCAAATAAGAGTCAGTCACCTGCTCATTTTTTCTCTAAAAAGCTGAAAAACCAGTCTGTTTCAAATGGCCCATGCATGCAGGAAGTGAGTGAAGCACATCTCTGTCCTTGAGAGGGCTTTTTGTGAGCTGCCAATGTAAGTGAAAGGGTATTACATTGGCTAGCTGTCCTAACAGACAGAAAGGCAAAGTCCTATAAATTCCTGGAGATAACATCCTCAAATTCTCTATACAGCCCATATGTTAAATATACATTGGATTATGACAGAATCATAAAATGGCCTGGGTTGGACAGAACCTCAAAGATAATCTAGTTCTAAATGCTCTGCCATGGACAGGGACACCTTTCACTAGACCAGGTTGCCCAGAGCTCCACCCAATCTGGCCTTAAACACTTCCACTTGTGGATATGTGGGCATCTACAACTTCTCTAGGCATTTTTTACCCCTATATAGGGACCTCATCTGAACCTTCCTCTAAAGAAGCCTCTCTCAGCAGCTGTATAGACAGAATCCATCATCCTCAGGCAGCTGATTTTCATGAATGTCATGGTATACAGTCTTTGTCACTGCTGGAAGTGTCTTAGAAGCAGCTTATTAGTATAAAAATGAAAAACTCTAGTTTTAGCACCAAAACTATTCACTTACCTTTTCCCACTACAATTACTTTGGTTCAGTCCTCCCACCTGTTTAAGTGCAGACCACGCAGTGAGACCAACATATGGTAAGGCAGCAGCTTCTGTGTGACTGAGACACTTTGGCTTAAAAGACACCTGAAATAAAATCATATCTAAGTCACACAGCAGCTCCTATGTGACACTGAAATATTTAGGCAAGCTTTAGTGAATTGCTAATTGTGTATTGCACATTTTCAGCCACCTTCCTAACCAGCTGGAGTACAAATCAATCCAAGCACTAAGAAAGAAAGTTACTTAGATACTGAAGAAGAAAAATGCCAGTGTTTACAAGTTTGGGATTTTGTCTGTTAGCCACAGTTTTGAAAGTTTACCTCGTTTCCACTGGCTACCACAAACTCTGACAGGGTGCCCTGTTTCCATGGGGGAATTGCTGCCCACACCTAAAACCAAACAGAAAACAAGTGTCAGTTTTTCGAACTCTGCACACAATTGCATGTACACAGAAGTTTCCTTCATTAAAGAAATGTTTTTTCTAATTTACAGAATGTCTTTGTTGTTATCAGAAACTAGTTTTATCTTGCTTTACACAAAAAAAATCACAAAACTGACTAAATGAAGGACTGGAGGGCTATGAAAATAAAATGTACCATTGCACTATGTATAAGACATAATTTTTCAAACACACCCAAACTATTTCCATGCTAGGAAAGCTCAGATTAGAGGGACAAGGATGGCACAGAATCAGGATTTGCTATGCTAAAGCTGGTGAAATGTGAAAGCAACTGGTGAATGTGAAAGCAAACAGTATCAGTATTTGTGTGAACACCCATGAAGTGCTTCTTGGGTTAAGCCAAAGTTTCTACTTTCAAGTTACTTATGAAAAACAAAACCAAATCCCTTCTTGTTAGAATTCTACCCTCAATTAAAAAGAAAGTGGAAGTTTGAATGTGAACAAATTCCACTCTTGCTACCACTGAAGTGGACCAAAAATTAAAACACAGAAGGGAAATTAAGTTGCAGAAGCAAGTGTCTGAAAGACCATGTTTTGCAGAGAAAAAAATGAAGGGAAGAAAGTATTCTAAGAATTTACTGTCGGATAGGCCTTATTAAAGTGCAATAGCATTAAAAAATAATTAAGAGGAAAATGAATGCTGAACATCTCATAGTATATTTTGCAAAAAAAAAAAATAAAATAAGAGATTGGTGGTATCACCTCATCTCCAGGTTTGAAATAAGACACAGCCAGCCCACATTCCATAACAACACCAGAGACATCTCGACCAAGTGTCAGGGGAAATTCGGTCTCGTCGCTTTTGAGTTTCAGGGGATCCCGCTTCATATTTAGCGCGGTTGCACCGTAACCACCTGCAAAACATGGAACCAACCACAACACTGGGTGTTCACTTATTAATTGCACTGCTCCAGTTAGAAAGCATTGTCTATACATAACCTGCCTCGCTTCTGTTATAACTGAAGCATGCAAAACATCTGCAATATTTCATACTTTTACAGATTTTAGAAATAAAGAGCAACGTAAAAAATATTTTATTAAGGCATATCTCCTAAGATGAGTAACCTGGACTTCTGCTCAGTAAGCAACAGACAAATGCTGTGAAGTCTCAGAATTACTCATCTAGTAACAGTGCTCAGCCTAAAGACAGCCTGCATTTGGGCCCATTCAAGGGTTTGGACAAGTCTGCCTATGGGCCCTGTCATGCTAGGAAGTGTCCTAACAGGAATCCTCAGGTAGAAAATGTTCCATCGCCAAACCCTCAACTATGTACAAAAAATTTTTAAAATTTATTTATTAGAGATCAAAAATACAGATTACAGCTCTGTCAGCGGGCTTCCCGCAGATATATTTGCTTATATATTTGCTTATTCTCTGAATCTGATTTGATATGCAAGCACGTCTACACAGGAAATGTACAGTATTCTACTACCACAACTTCCTTCTTGTGTTTCAAACCCAGAAACTGGGGAAGAGAATCTGATTAAATGTGTCAAATACAAAGAGTCGGGCAGTGAAAGAGACCGATTTCCTGGGCGGGATGGCAGCACGTCCCCAGTTGCCAATTCAGGATGAGCAACACGGTTTGCCTTAGGTCGCACACGCCGACTTGGCAGCAGCTTGGACCCCCAGCCCCCTTCACCTCAAGGAGACGGGAAAATCCAGAATTACTTGGAAGGATGCTGCTCCTTGGCCCGGCCTCTCTCGGCCAAGAGAGTAGCACCACAATCACTCAGTTAACAGTTCACCCCTGCAACACACACACACACACACACCCACACCCACACACACCCTTGGCAGTGGCTTTTTGTATCGTTCTCCAGTGAGAACTTGAAAAAAAAACCTTTTTGTATCGTTCTTCCCCGGGAACCTGAAGGAAGTTAATTTCCGAGGGCGGCGGTTTCCCACAGGGCTCGGGGAGGCGCGTGTGTTGAGGCCGGCCTGGACACTGCCGACACGGGTGTCTGTTTGTCTGTCTGTCTGTCTGTCTGTCTGTGTGTCTGTCTGTCTGTCCGTCTGTCTGTCTGTCTGTCTGTCGGGCAGGACGCTGCCCTGGCGCCGGGGCCACTGGAGCCGCAGCCGCAGCACAGCCCGGCCATGCCGGCAACCCGGCCGCGGCCACTCGGGCTCGCCACTTACTTCTCATGCTGAGGTCGATGGGGTTCAGGCTCGCAGCGTGAACCTTAATGATGACCTCGTTCGGGAAGTGTATGATGGGGAGCATCATGTCCCTGGTGAAGCGCAGCACCTCGTTGCTGCCGTACCGGTCTATGACCCAGCTGGGCATGGCGATCCGCGCCCGCGGAGAGGCGCGGAGCCCGCGGGACGGTGCCCGCCCGCTCGCCCAGCGCAGCGC
>VZRX01013837.1:113976-206900 GCA_013398075.1 Notiomystis cincta
GTTTGGCGGGCGTGAGGCGGCGGCGGCGGGGAGGGGGAGCCATGCTGCGCGCCTCTCTCCGACAGGTGAGTGGGGCCTGCCCGCCTGCCGCGGGTGCCGAGGAGCGGGTACCGGGGTCCTCTGGCGTCTCCCTTCCCCTGCGCGGCCCGGGAGAGCGCTGCCCGCGGGCTCCTTCCCTCAGCGGGGATGGCGCTTTCTCCCCGTGCGGTGCCGGCGCGGCCTCTGTCACCCGGCCACCCTGAAAGACGGGCTGTGCTCTCAGGTGTCGGCGGCGTTGAAGGAAGGACGAGTCACTCCCACGGAGCTCTGCCAGCGGTGCCTGGCCCTCATCAAAAGCACCAAGTTTCTGAATGCATACATTACCGTAGCGGAAGAGACCGCTTTGAAGCAGGCTGAAGAATCAGAGGAAAGATATAAAAGAGGTATGTGGGTTTGTAAGTAATCAGTCCTTAAACAGCTGCTGTGGAGGTGCTGTCTGTGTTAGAAGAAGCATCTTTGCTTTTTAAAGGGGATGTCTTGGCTTGTTTGACCATTGGGGGATGAGGCTCACGCTTGAGATTTCCGTGGGTGCTCATGGGTGTACACTTGGCACTCAGGACAGTATTTAGTCCAAACATCAGAAGGAAAACTTGGACCGGACAAGGCAGTGCAGGTTAAATAGGCTCTGTGCCTCTTGGACAACACTGCTGCTTGGTGCCTGCTGCCTCTTTCCCTCAGCAGCTCATTTGGAATGTGTAGCCAACAGGTACCATGAATAGGCCAATGCAGTGGTCATTCACAGGCCTCCTCACTGGGATAGGCAAACATCTGGCACAACCTGTCGAGTTTTTAATTAGGAAAGCAAGTTAAAATAAAGCAGCTTTGTTAATTGCAGTTATTAAGTGGAGAACAGAACGGCTTTCAATCCTGTTATCTGCAGCATTTAGATATCCAGCCATCCTAATTTTCCTTTGCGTTTCAAGGAAGGCAGGAAAGGTTAATTTTCACCTAATAGAGTAAATGTTTTCCTTCCTGGGTGACACCTGCTGTCCTCTGGCAGCTTAATAAAATTGTCAGCCAAGTTGTTTTGCTTCCTGTTGTAGGCCTTTTAGCTTTGGGGTTTGGTTTTTTTTTGCAGTGTTGTTTGTTGATTCGGGTATTTTCAGATGGTGGATAATCAATTACTTGGGAAAGATTTCTTCTGCTTCACTAATTTTTCAGGTCATATCTACTGTGTATGTCAGGTAGGCAGAGTTTATGGCTCCCAGCCTAGTGATGGAGTGGATTTATCAGCACTTATGGCTGAAATTGGCACTGTGTGGTCACACTGGAAGAGGTGTGCACTCCTTTGGGATAGCCAGCCTGGATGAAAGCAGCTGCCTGTCTGGAGGGCTTAGACACATTTACTGAGCTCTGCCCTGTGAGGCCAGGTCAGGTTTGGGCAGAGTGCTCAATGCTTGAGTTGGAATGGAAGATGGTTCTTGAAAATGGAACAGACAACCATCAAATGCCAAGTGGAAAGCAGTCTTGCTTCTAAAAACCACCCAAAGGGACATGTAAAATAAATGATAATTGATGAGAACACGATATATATAGCACATTTTGCTTTAATCTCTGTTGTCTTACAATCATTCCTAATGCAGGTCAGCCACTGGGCATTCTAGATGGAATTCCCATTGCAGTAAAAGACAACTTTAATACAGCTGGCATTGAGACAACATGTGCATCAAATATGCTAAAAGGTACAGTAAAGCTTTTAAAGTAAAATTACATCCTTTGCTCTTTAGAGGGTTTATGAAGTGGAGTCTTCCAGAAATTCAAGTATTTTCAAAAAATGAGCTGGTGTCATTTGAGGAAATACATTTATCCAATTTCACTAGTCAAGTTCATCTGGTAGTACAGATGGATCTTTTTCTTTTTCTAAGCAAATTATCTCTTTATTTATATTTTCATGCATTCAACAACAGTTATAATAAAAACCAGTATACTAAAATAAAACAGTTCCAAAATTCACATTTTCCATCACATTGCTTTTAGGTCTAGAGGAGAGCAGTCAGTACTGTGCTGCCTAGTGAAATCCAAAGACAGTCCTTTGTTGTTGTTGATGTTCTGTTTATAATTGTTGACTTAAATAGTTCTTTCATACGGCCCTAGGAAGAGTAGACATTAACAATCCCAACATACAAGCATGTTCTATAATGCTTTTAAGGCTGGTTTTTTTTCATTTCCTAAACTCATTGTTTCTATTAACATGCCATGAACATTTTCAAGGCATTATAATGTTTTTATAGTAAAAGCAAAAGTAGGAATCATATCTGTTTTATTCTGCACAAAGTAAAACTTTATATTAATCCTTATGGAAGATAGTAGAAGTAAATTAATCTGATTGTGTGTTTTTAATAGCAGAAGAAATAAAATAAGACTTTGCCATTGTAAAAGTTGTTATGTTATCTGAGATGCTTTTCCTTAAAGCACATTCTCAGACCTGTTATGATTGATTGCAATGAGTTTTAGGAGTGATGCCCTTTTTCCTGATGAAAGTGGGAGTGGAGAAGCCCCTGTCATCATTCACAAAGTGAATTGGTTATTACCTGAGATCTCATGTCACTGTCACAGTTCTCATCCTAGATTGTGTAAGGTCTAAGTGGTAATGACCACTTCAAAATGTTCAGAGTAGCTGCTTGTAAAAAGAATTTGTGTCTCACGAGTTGCTCTTAATTGTTCTGATTGTTTTCAGGTTATATTTCTCCTTACAATGCTACAGTAGTTCAGAAATTACTGGATCAGGGAGCTGTGCTTTTAGGTAAAACAAACCTAGATGAATTTGCAATGGGGTGAGTGATGTTTATTATTTTTAATGTGTGATTTTACATAAAATAGCATACACACCATCTGCTCCAGTCTACCTGTAATCCTTAACTCCTGTTTCTGTGAGGCGAGACAATGATGAATACTTACTGGAAGTGTACACAGAGCTGCCTGAGCTTCTCCCTGAGCACTTAGAGTGTTGTGTAAATGATACAGACGCTGAGTTTTGTGAACACAGTGTTCAGATGTAGCTGTGCCTGAGAGGCAGGAAGCAATCCAGCTTTTGCAGAAGGCAAGGACAAGTGGCCTTCTTGTAGGTTTATTAGTGTTAGTAGAATTGGTTACAACACAGTTGATTGCTGCGTTTTTCTCTCTCCTTACTCATGGCTTTTTGTTAATAATTAACTAGGTAGTTAGTACCATTTTTGATAATTTGATACTTTTGATAATAACTAACTTAGGTAGTTATTATCATGCCCCCAATGGCAGTCACTGCCTCTGCCAGTTGGCCACTGGGGTGATCTGTACAGGTACTCCCTGACTTGCTGCACACAGGCTAATTGAGAGCAATGCTTTTGAGCTGCCCAGGCTAATGTTGATGACTTTTTGTCAGGAGCACATTGAAAAATTGATTCTCCAGCAAATCAGTGAAGGCAGCCAAGTGTAGCAGAGAACAGCATTGGGCTGTTAGGGATGGGAATCACTGCTAGGTCTGGAAGGAGATCTCTGGGACTTCAGTTACCTATGAAAAACAGTCAGTGCTGTATTTTGGTTTTGTTATACTTAAACCAAAGTCCACGGTTTGATTGGAAATTCACACGGATGGGGCTGGAAACACTGTATTGCTTTGAATAAAGCAATTTTTATGTAAAAAAGCTGTTCCTCAGAGGAAAAGCAGACAAAAAGCTTGGGAAAAATCTGATAAAGCAGTATTACAATTGGTCATTAAAGCACAGGATTCTCCTAAAAGGCTTGTCCCAATACTGGCTTCTCTTTTCTGGTCTGTATGTTTGCACAATCAGGGATCAGATCCAGCTCTAAAGTAATGATGTCTCAGTGTGGCTGGTTTTCAACTGCTGTCAGCTGCCTGTTCTGTCTGATGATTTAGCTGGTAACACTGGCACCTTGGAGTCAGGGGGAGCATGGGGTAGAGGGCCTGAGGAAGGAAGAAAGTATGCCCTGCCCCTGCTTCTGGTGGCAGCTCACACCTAGGTGACACAAACTGACTGAAACCAGTTTCTGAGAAGCCAGTCTGGCATTCTGAACCAGTGAACTGTGGCCTCTGCAGAGGGCTGCAGGGTGAGTAATAGTGTGTCATTTCAGGGAAGTGCTCGTTCCTGCTATTGTGGAACCTTTTCTCCACCTCTAGCAGCATGTTTTTCCTCAAAATGCAGGGCTGGAAAAACACCACCTTTGTTTTGAAAGAGATGTGTTCCTTTACTTTTACATAGCTTAAATCAGTTCTATGTCTTTGTGACTGTGTTCATTTCAGTGTCATTAGCAGATGTTAGAAAGATGTACCAGTCCAGGTTTTATGTCAGAAACTGATGAAGAGCTGTGAATTTTACAGTTGCATGTAATGTTATAGAAGTTGACTGCCTAAGGATTTACATACACCAGTCTTCTTGTGTTGAAGTTGAATTTGCAAGGATGATGAGGAATTGGATTAAAAAATGAAACTGGTGAACAATGTGTCATCTGTCACTTCTGTCTGTATTTGTCCTGTCTGACTATCTTAGATCTGGGAGTACGGACGGAGTATTTGGACCAGTCAGAAATCCCTGGAGTTACTCAAAACAGTACAAGGAAAAATCCATCCCAAAATCCCATTCTGAAGATGAAGAATCTAACTGGGTAATAACAGGAGGGAGCTCAGGAGGCAGCGCAGCTGCTGTGTCGTCTTTCACGTGTTTTGCGTAAGAGGCTTTTAAAATTGTCTTTCCCTAAATGTCTCAAAATGTGTTGGAATGTTTTAATTTTATAATTTTCTCATAACCTAATATGAAATAGGAGGGTTATTGGTACTGGTGTGCAAAAATTTCTTTCAGCATCTCTAAGTTACTCAAGGCATATCATGAAGCCAGAATTAATCCATGCAGGCAAATTTAGTCTTATTCATTTCAAGCATTATTCAGTGGTAGGACCACTTTGCACTGCATGAAATAAAATTATAATGGCAGTAAAGGAGTGACAGTTTTCTTCTTATTCCCACATAATCTCTTAAAAAGTCTTATGGGGTTTGTGACACATCCTCCTCCTCACTAAGTAAGTCCATTATATAAATACACACTGAAAATGTAATTCAGCAAATTAAGAGATCCCTTAATTTGTAACTATATAATAATCTTTCCTCCCCTCTTTTGTTTTTATAGCATAATTATGTAATAATACATGAGATTTGGGACCTAAAAGCTTTCAAATTCCTGATTCAACAAGAGTACAGAGTATTACTACACAGATACTTACAAACTTCCCTGTTTTTAAGTTAGAAGACAATTAGAGTGTTGGGGGTTTTTTTTAGGCAAGTGTGTGTTTATGGTTGTTTGGAGTTTTTTTTTCCCTAAAGGAATTTAAACAAGCTGGATTTTTAAAAATAATAATTACTAACTCTATGGAGTAGCAATGCCCTATTTAGCAAATCAGTTGTCTATACTATCTTCCCCATCTGACTGTTAAAAGAAAACTCATCACAAACCTTTACACTTTGCATTTTATGCAGTTTTTAGAGCTACACGTTGGGGCATGTTTTATAGACGATTATTTCAGTTGTGCTCTTAATTGGAAGGTGTTTAAAAATGCTCTTTGTTTACTTTACCCTTGTTTACCCATAGACTAAATTACAAGCATCTGTTTTGTTGTTAAAATATTCTTGCTAATGTTGATTACAGCTTTTTTAATTACTTTTGAAAATTATGTATCTCTTCATCTCCTTACCCTTTACTGGGATATTACCTACTCAACATTTTAATACTGTTGAAATTGAACTCTGTGCAGTCATTCCCAAGGACTGCTGGTCCTTATCCTGAGCCAGAATGGGCTGATCCTGAGAGGGTCTGGCACCTTTTCTTATGTTGCTGGGCTTCCATTTTGCACTGCTCAGCACACTGTCAGATCAGGGAGATTTTTTTGTCCAGCATTTTTATGGCATATAACCTATTGTATATCCACACTCTTATTGTCTTTCAAGCACCAGGAATGCTGCCAGTCTTTGCATTTTCAATTTGAGATTTGGATGTCCAAAAATGCTGTAAAATTGAGGATGTTTTTTACATCGACACAAAGGCTTTGAAAAAAATTCCTCTTCAGGAAAGTTAGTTGAATTGTTTCAGCCATCTCAGAAACAAATGCCTATGGTAAAAGTCATGTACTCACTTCAATAAAAATTATACCTGTTTCTGAAGTTTAAATTGGTTTTGGCAAAGATTTGAATGAAAACCATTTTATCTTTTTAATGCTGCTTGAGTTAAATTTATTAAAAACAAGAGAACAGCATGTTTCATTTCAATACAATTTTTGAAATAAAAATCTCAATTTAGGAAGAACAAGGTTTCNTTTCCAAAGTATACCCTCTGGTTAGGGGCAAGATGTGTCACTCTGCATTTGTAAACTGGAAAATGCTGATTCATGGTGCATTGGCTACCCAATAAGTAAAGTAGATATCAGTGTTGAAAATTGTACCCTAAACCACGTGAGATGTATCATTTGGAGTCCACAGTATTGGAGCAGATCAAGAGAGAAGGTAGAAGCTCTTTGGGGCCATTTTCAGATGGTCTGAATTCTGCCTATCTGCCTCTGCTTTGTGAAGACAATTGGACTCTCCTAATGGCTAATTCAGAGACCCTAAGAAAAATCAGAGAACAGATAAAAAATAGACACAGAGAGCAGACTGGAATTTAGGCTGTGTGATTATGACTTCTGATCTGGAAGAATTCCCAGAGTTTTAAATCCATGCATCTTACAGCCACACTTTGTTATGATTTGGAAATGTTCTGAATTACCTTACTAATGATGATCCTTTTGAAACCATAGAGCCTTAGGGTCAGACACGGGAGGATCTACCCGAAACCCTGCTGCTCACTGTGGTGTTGTAGGTTTAAAGCCAACATATGGACTGATCTCTCGCCATGGTCTCATTCCTCTAGTGAACTCCATGGATGTGCCAGGAATCCTAACCAGATGTGTGGATGACGCAGCAGTTTTGTTAGGTATTACATCATTCATACATCTTTGTTTACAACATTTCCTCAAAACAAACTGAGTTCTGACTAACTTGTGCACGTTTTCCTGTTCTTCACACGTTGTGTCATATTTCAGGTTCACTTGCTGGACATGATCCTAAGGACTCTACCACAATTCAGGATGACTTTAAGCCATTTGAGCTACCTAATTTGACTGATGTCAGCAAGCTTTCAATAGGAATTCCAAAGGTAACATTTAAGTCCTGTTAAAAGTTATGGACAGGAAGAGCAAATAAAAGACAGAACAAAAAAATACTTGTGTCTTGCCCACCACTTCCCAGTCTGCTGTGATTTGAAACAGTGAAGACAGTAAAAGGAGCTCCTGGAGAAGAGCAATATGTGTGTGCTCTGGTGCCTGTTCAGGCAATTTGGAGTAAGCATACAGTAATGCATCATCTAAAACATTTTGTCATTGTGGTGGGAAGCACTGTCAGGAACTTCAGGGGAAATGGGGAACCTCAGTTCTTGGTTCTCTCTGTTACTCTGTCATTAAAGAAAGATCTCTGTAACCTAACAAAAGTTGCTCTTGGTGCCTTTCCACGTAGTGGGCTTAGTACTGGGTTGTGCAGAGCTTTGAGATACCTGCCTAAATGGCAGTGTGTTTAAACAGAGCTGAATTTTAAAGGCAGATGAATGGCACAAGGAGCTGTGATTTGATGGGTTCTAATAAGAACTGAAAGACATCTGTAATTTGGCATCTGATGTATGCAATTCAATCATGTTTGTAACTATAAGAGTACTTGAAGTTTAGGTACAAAGTTTGGGACTTCAGCCTATTTTTAATTTAATAAAGGCTCTGCCTTCAAAGAGACAATGTGAATAACATTTATTTGTTGGATTCCCGGTATTGGAACCTCAGCTAGAACAGGCATACCAAAAGATTTAATTTGGTAAGCAGAGATGTCCACTGACCAATTATTCACAGTCTGTGAAATGCAAAAACTACATGCCTAGAAAATTATCAGCTGCATGCTGTGTAAATTTTGATAAGTCTAAAATGGTGATATTGGTTAATTTTTCCTATTTGGACAGTTTTTTCTACTCTACAGGTTATTCTAAACAGATATATGCATACATTAAACATGGGTCACAGCTACTCAGAAATCAGATAGTATTATGACCCCGATATTATGGGTTAGAACTAAAGCAAATATCTTCAAAAATGGAGAATTTTAATAGAATATCTATAATTTGGCTGTGAAATAGGAATGTAGCCAATCTAAGTCTTCTCCCAGCCCCTTGATTGTTGTTCTTCTTTAGTGGGTGGTTTTATTCATTTTACTGAGATGTGCCAGTTGTCACTGATATGCTGTGGCCGTTTCTTTTTATCTTTCCTGCTTGCAGCAGCCCTGGGTTTAGGATTTAGACCTGAAGAATTTCTGCCCATGACTACAGAGCAGTGCAGTACAGTCTTGATAGATAAATAAGGGGATAACTGGGCAATTACTCCTTCAGAAGAAACTGCTGAAATTCCATGATCTGTGATACATATGTTGATCCTACTGAGATGAACATAATACTCTTAAGAAGACTGAATCCTGTTAATTTAATACTCCTTGATTGTATAGGATTTAGTAGATGCAAAAAGCTTTAATAAGTACTTTAAATCATATAGTAGTGTGATAATGGTTTCAGTGTATTTTTAACAAGGAGTATTTTTGTTTGGTTGCTATTGGAAGTAAACCAGTGTGTAAAATAACTCTTCTTCTTGTTTTTTCACTAAGGAATATCATGCACCAGGGCTGTCTAGTGAAATTCTGGCTCTCTGGTCAAAGGCTGCTGACCTGTTCAAGAATGCAGGTGCTAAAGTAGTTGAAGTGAGTCTGCCACACACTCGTTACTCAATTGTCTGCTATCATGTGCTGTGCACAGCAGAAGTGGCGTCAAATATGGCGAGGTTTGATGGACTGGAATATGGTAAGGCCTTTGAAAAAACTTTTCTCAGACAGTTGAAACATTCCTGGGTGCCATGTAAAGTGTTAGTTTTTGTAGATGTTCTTTTCATGGTTGGATGCTTGATGTTATTTCTCAGAAATGGAATGTAGTAAAAAACCGTTGTGCAGATAAAAATGTGTAAATAAATATATAATATATTTCACTACTAGGCATATCAGTGTCTGGGCTCAAAATCTAGTTTAGCATTTCCATAATAAAACAGGAATATGTTTTGTTGTTTTTCCAGAATAGTAGCATGTCAGACTGCAGCAAACAGTGACCTATTGTACTACTATGTGTAACCTTACGTGATGTTACTAAATCTTAAGGATCACAAGAAGCATTAATATGCAAAATGCCTTTTCTTTTGTCAGGACACCGTTCTGACACGAAGGACTCCACCGAAAGCATGTATGCTGCAACACGGCGAGAAGGCTTCAATGATGTCGTAAGAGGAAGGATTCTGTCAGGAAACTACTTCTTGTTGAAACAGTAAGCAGAACATCTTGAAATTCAGCTTTGCCAGGTTAACAAATTTTTGAGCAAATGGTGACCAATTGCTCATCGTGACATGAAAAAGAAATTACCCTTACACTAGTAGCTGTTTGTATTTGCATTATTGCTTTAGCTCTGTAATACCTGATGAACTGCTTATAATGAACGTAAATGTTTTCCCTGAGTCTTACCAGTGAGCTCCTAAATTAAATAACTAAAACAACTTAGTGATACTTTTTTTCTCCTACCAGAGCATTATTTGCATCCATTAGTTAAATTAGGCAGAAATCTGCCCTGTGGTATGACATTGAAATCATACTGAAGTCATTACTGTCCTAGTGTTAGAAGTTCTGTTCACCTCATTAAAACTGCATAGAAAAACTGCTGCTACATTGTAGTGAGATCTTCTAGAGAAAGCCAGAGACAAAGCAATTAAATTAACTGCAGCTCTCTGCCTCAGTTTACAGGGAGAGAGAAGCATTGGCAGAAGTACTGAAGTCTTTACAGAACTCAGGATTTTATCCAGCTCACGTAGCGAAGCTGGTGCGCGGATCAATTTTATGTCATTAGTTTCCAATCCTTATCCAGCATCCTAATTTATGTTAGTAAAAGTGCTGTTTTTCTCTGTCTGCATTTGTTCAGATACTAACAAAAATATTAGGCATGTAATCAGTCTCTGTAGTGCACTTGCTTTGAAAGAGCTCTGTCAGCAAGAGTATTCATCAGATGTGACTTCTAATTGCTCTCAGAGACAGGAATGTTGTCAGTCAGTCTGTAACAACCAGCTTTTATGGAATGCCGATATTCCTGCCAAGTGTGCTCCCTCTGCTTACAACTGTCCAGATCAGCTTTCCTAAGGCTGCTTTAAAATTCATGTAGTTAACTCTTCTGTGAAGGAATACACAATTGGCTTCCACCGAGATGGAACAGAGGAGTTGTGCTCCTGTTCCACAGTAAATTACTTTTGAAGAACAGAGTGCAGGGTTCAGAAATCATTCTTAGAATACATAGTAGAGAAAACCCCATCTGTGTCTCCTGCAAATGTTGCCTTTTACAGCTTATTTTTATCTCGCTTTTCAAAGCTTTAAAATGATTAGATGATTGTTCAGGAAGTTCTGTTTAACGTATTCAGAGACAGTGTGGACAAGGGGATCAAATCCTTCCTCAGCAAGTTTGCAGACAACTCCAAGTTGGGTGGAAGTGTTGATGTGCTGGAGGGCAGGAAGGCTCTGCAGAGGGATCTGGACAGGCTGGATCACTGGGCTGAGGCCATTTGTGTGAGGTTCTACAAGGCCAGGTGCTGGCTCCTGCACTTGGGTCACACCAACCCCAGGCAGTGCCACAGGCTGGGGCAGAGTGGCTGGAAAGCTGCCCAGAGGAGAAGACCTGGGGGTGCTGGTGACAGCAGCTGAACGTGAGCCAGCTCTGCCCAGTGGGCAAGAAGGACACTGGAATCTTGGGCTGTATCAGCAGCAGAGTGGCCAGCAGGGCAGGGCAGTGACTGTCCCCCTGTACCTGCACTGATGAGGCCACACCTCGAGTGCTGTGTCCAGTTCTGGGCCCCTCACTGCAAAGAAGGACGTTGAGGTGAGTCCAGAGAAGGGCAACAGAGCCGGTGAAGGGTCTGGAGCACAAGTCCTGTGAGGAGCAGCTGAGGGAGCTGGGGATGTTTAGCCTGCAGAAAAGGAGGGACCTTGTAACCCTCACTTCAACTACTTGAAGGGAGTTGTGGCGAGGTGGGAGTCAATCTCTTCTCCCAGGTAACAAGCGATAGGAGAAGAGGAGACAGCCTTATGTTGCATCCTGTGATGTTTTCATTGGATTTTAGGAAAAATGTCTTCACTGTAAGGGTTGACAAGTGTTGGAAAGGCTGTCAGGGGGAGTGGTGAACTCTGCATCCCCAGAGATGTTTAAAAGACACGTAGATGTGGCACTTAGGGACTTTCTGAAGTTAACAGCTAGGTTGATTTCTGAAGTGATTGTAGGAAAAGGTCTAATTCCCATGATATAACTTACTAACTTGAATCTACTGTTTATAGATTATAACCATTTTCATTGCTCTTTTTTGGAATCTTAAATCTTAGATTACTCTAACAAAGTGGAGTTTGGGCAGTTTCAGTTGTTTTATCTATAAACACTCTGGCATGTAGTAGTTGGTAATACACACCTCCGTTTTACTTTACTTTTTTTCCCTTTCTCAAATAGCCAAGGCTTTAGATCACAGTTATTTTTGAAACTGAACTTCTCTGAGTTGAAGATTCCACATTTACCAGTTCTGAAGTTAAAAGGAACAATAGACACAAAGCTGACTGAAGTGTTTCTGCTTCAGAGTTGTGTAAAGACAGAAATCCATAGACCACATGTTTATATGGGTGGGAGGGGGGAAAGGGTGTAAAGGTAAGGTGTTTATAGTATTCTACAGAGAAGTATACTACAACCACATACATAGTTTTAAATCCATTCAGAGTCTTCTACAGATGAGGGTACTATTTCATATGCTTCAAGTATCTTGCTGGATTGAATCCTAAATGGTTAATTCCTATTTTTTAGATCTTGGTAGTTTCTGTATTTTCTAGACTTTGCTGTGCTGCCCTACAGTGAAATTAGGTTGGTATCAGCTTTTCACCCAGGGGATGGTTGAGCACTGGAACAGACTCCCCACGGAAGTACCAAGCCAGTCTGACTTCTGCTCTTGGGCACATTATGTGGTTATTGGGGTGTCCTGCACAGGGGCAGGAGTTGGACTCCATGATTTTAATGGGTCCCTTCCAACTCAGCATTTTCCGTGGTCCTGTGAAATTCAATACACACTTTAGTTTCCAAATGGTCATAAAAGCGTTATTTTGATTTTTAGTTAATTATTGTGAAGTTGGATTTTGTTTTCCCTTCAGCTTTCTTCAGCTGTATGCCCTCATCTCTTCCTTCTCTGACAGCTTCTCTGCTATGAGAGCATAAACATGTGTGGTGACTAAGCTCCCAGTGTGAGTCCAAATTTTATCCAGAAGGATTACTGGGCTTGTCTTTTCCACAATAACCAGGAAATAGAAGTGCCAGGCCCTTATGTCCCTGTTTCTTTCTAGGAACTATGAGAAGTACTTTGTCAAGGCACAGAAGGTGAGACGTCTCATTGCCAATGACTTTGTGAAGGTTTTCAGGAGCGGTGTTGATCTTTTACTCACTCCCACCACTCTGAGTGATGCAGCACCATACACAGAATTCATCCAAGAAGACAACAGGACCCGCAGCGCTCAAGATGACATCCTGACACAGGCTGCAAACATGGCTGGTGAGTAGGGACAGGAATTCAACGATGCTTTCCCCTGCCTAGTCATTTTAAATGTCCAGTCCCTTTAGCTATTTAACCTTCTCTTTAGAATCAAGATATTTCTCCCCCATGTTGTAAGTCTTACAGTGGTAAGCAGTTATAAAGACAGTTAAATGCTTGAAAATGTAAGACTAGATTTTAAAGTGAGGCACCATGGAACTGAGTGTGGGATGCAGGTAAGACGAATCTGTTCCAGAGACAGAAATCTCTTTCTAGGGAGAGCTGACTATCTTTTTCAGAGGATGCTGACTCCTTAAGTCTCTCTAATTTCTTGTGATCATCTAGCATTCAGTTCATTGAATCAAATTATTTTAGCTAGTCTTTTTCATCTATGTAATTTTTTTTCTGGTTCTCTTAAAACTGATACAAAAATTGCTCTAAGATTTAATAGTAAGTCTTTGCATGTGTATTTTTTTTCTTTCAGGGCTGCCAGCCATAAGTGTTCCTACAGCTCTTTCAGAGAGAGGCTTGCCAGTTGGACTTCAGTTCATTGGACGTTCATTCCAGGAGAAGCAGCTTCTCACTGTAGCCAAATGGTTTGAAAAACAAGTACAATTCCCAATGATTCAACTTGAAGAAGTAAAGAGACATGACAATGGTGTCTTTCAGCATCAGAAATCTGCTTCTTTTTCCTAGCACGGGACTTGCAAGTCAGCTACAGCAGGAAAGCTGTGGGGATGGTCTAAAATGTATTTCTGTGGTTAATTGTCTTTTGCAGAAGTAATAATCTGTTTAAAGAAGATGTTATGCAGTGATGCACAATGGAATCGCGACAGCTTTCACTGTGTAATTAGGGGAAAGTGAATCATTGAGTAAACATGCCTGTGTTATTAAGAGGCATTTCTTTGTGATATTAAAAACACCAAGTTGAAATTATGTATCTTACATCTGTGAAGCTGATTTTTTCATCCCCAGAGGGTGTGTAAGGTATTGACCAATTAACTAACCAGAACTTTTGTGTTAAAACTTCATAGTTGCCAAAGGGCTTGGTTTCCTTCTGGAGTGTAGACTTTTGTACTGGCAACAACCAGACAGCTCTGTTGGAACACAGCTATGAAGGATCTGTTCACCAAGAGTTAAATACAGAAGGAAACAAGGGAATAACATAGAACCATAGAATCCTTTAGATTAGACAAGACTTCTAAGATCATTAAGTCTAACCCAGCACTGCAAAATGCCACATCTACACATCTATTATGTGATTCTTATTAAGGTCATTGTGAGAAAGCTAAGTCACACCTTCATTTAGATCCCTGTTTTATCAAAATTCAAGGTGTGGGAGTGTTAGTTCATTTAAAAAACCAGAAATATTCCCTCTGGGATTACAAATCATGCAAATAACCCTGGTTACATCCATGTGAGAATGATGAATTCCAGATATCTTCTGGGGAAAGATGTATAGTAGTAGTCCTTGAGTAGTTATTTTCTTCTTCCTTCATCACTGTTCTTTATAATCAACACTTGAATAGTTACTAAGAAAGAGATCTTACTCAGTGTGACTCCATGTAGGAATAATGCCATCTATTCCTTCATGGACAGTCATTCAACACAATAGTAATTTGAATTGAATTTCCAAACCATCATCATATCTTGTAGACTGGAAGACTTACTAAACAACTATTAACCTGTTTGAAATATTGCAATTTCCATTTCTTGAAAGTTAAATACATGAAAGATGAAGTTTGTAGATGTTTTTGTATCGGATTCACTTTGAGTCATAGTCCTACAGCATGTACAAGCACAGATGTAAACCATATAGAGGAGGGGAAAATGACTGAGGTGGACTTTCATACAGAAACATAAAGAATCTTCCCAAGTTACATTTTATCATATCCTATATTGTCACCCATATAAGAAAGAAAAACTTTATTTCTAAAAGTTACAGATGGATTGGTGAATTTTCATATGCCAAAGTGAACTTTTTTAATATCTTTCCCACACAATTACACATTCAAAACCCCACATTTAGAAAGCTAAATTACATTTTTAAATACTAAAAATCAAGGTACAGCCTATTTGCAGTCTCACTGATTTTTTCCATAGAACAGTCTTTAGGGAACTGCCTTTTTCTATTAGTGGGTGATGATGAATTGAGGATCCTAATAAAATATTTTCACTATTGTCTTGTTTAGTAATTTAAGTGTGCTGTAATCATGCATCTTATCTTCCAGCAGTTTGCTGACCCAAGCTCTCAGTGAGTTTATCCAAGTTGCTATACCTGGGTATATACTTGGTATATATATTCAGGTATAGCATATATACTTGCTGCTCTTTGATGTGCACTTAAATCCCAAACCCAGATGTACCACCTGCTGTTCCTGAAAGTAAAGATCAGTGTCTTTGGCCCAGAGTTTGTGATAAAATCCTGGCTGTGGAGAGCATTCCTGGAGAGACATGAAGCACCTTGGAGTGTTGCAGAAGAGAACAAGCTGAGAACTGTGCTTTCCCTTGGAAATTAATTCTGGACTGACTTCTGACCCACTTCTTTCTCTTAAAACCTCCTCTGATGTAAAGACATATCTGATGGGAAAACTGGATCAAGGCTTAGATCCCTACTCCATGTTTCCCAAGCAGTTAGAGGAGGGGTAGGTGGAGGGTCCCTGTATCTGCACTGCCTTTTTTTGAAGTGGGGCTCCAATTCCAGTCTGCAGAACCCTCTAAAGGAGCATTCAGAAGATCACAGCAATGACCTGTTCTCACACAGGTCCCTCAGAGTTTCTGCTGCTGGCAGATTTCTGAGCACAGAACGACTGTGTGGGGAAATACACAGTGGGGGAGGTACCAGCCAACCAACCAGACAGCCATTCTGCCTGGCTGTATGTTAGCAGTTGATTTGACAATTGCAGAGACTTAAACAGGCTCCTGGGTTGATACTTAAACTTCTGAGCTATCAGATTCACTGCAGCCCCAACAAGGTTTCAGTCTGACTCCCACTCCTAGCTGGTTTGCATTTCTGGGGACCATATGCCCATATCCTCTTTCTGCTCTCCCCTTTCCAAGGCTGGAATTTCATCAAACCAGAGGTAAGAACTTAGGAACCAGTTTGGTCAAGCTGCTTTGAGGATGTAAGCAAAGAGTTCCTTACACTGTGCAGGAGAATAGCTAAGAGACTTCTGCTGTCTGCGTATTAGAAAAACTGGTAGTTGCCTCTGGACCCCCCAGCAGCTCCCAAAGGAGCTTAACACCCCAGCCTACCTATAGGTATTGTGGTTCTGAGGGGTATCTTGGAACACAGCTTTGTGCAGCTGCTCCCAGTGCCAAGTCATGGCTCCAGGGTTATGAACAGAAAAGTTTCTATGCCAGATTAATTAGACTCTCAAAAAGCCTTGTTACAAAAATACAGGAATTCCAAGGAGCAGGAAGGTCTGGAGGTAATAAAAAAAAAAAAAAAGAAAAAGAAAAACCCAAACCCCTGCCTATACAAACATTTTGTACAGCTGTCTTGAAAAACAATTCACTGAAATAATAGTGTTGGAAGTTTCATGGCATTGCAGCACAGCCACAGTGGGAGGTAGGTGTAACCTTAGCACACACTGAACCCAGATAATTCCAGTGTTTCCTGAAAGAAACAAAAGCTAGAGCTTTAGCAAACAAGCAATCTGGGATTAGGTGCAAATTGTTTTTTCTTCAAGTAATGAGAACCCGTAAGGACATTGTACAGTGGAAAAGTTATTTTTTGAGAGGAAAATTGTTAAGCGCTTTTGCTTAAGATGTTTTTAAATACAATTGCCATCTGATATTGCACTTTATGCAGTTTCAACATATGAGTTTTTCTCTCGCCCTCTTTAAGAGCACTCATAAAAAGGAGAAATTCAAAGCAAAATTTAACCTGGGTGCTGCTACTTCTGTGTTCCTGCATTTCTAGTTTTCAGGTATTGTGCACTTAATACAGCAAATCCATTATAACTTCCCCTTCCACAGGGCTAATCATTTCTCCATGAGTTTTATGAATCACCCAGGAACTAATCCATCTGGAAAGCTGCAACAGGGAACGGGCTTTGTACCCTACCTGGAGAATCCCACAGGCCTCCACCTTAGCTCTGCCCCCCAGCATACTGAGAGCACTACCACTGGACTGGCATAAGGGAAGGCAACTGAACAGGGAGGAGGAGATGTGCACAGCATGCCTAAAAATCTCAGCTGGAGTTACATAGCAGTCGTAGCTCATGTTAAACTGACACCCACAATGCCACCAGAGAGAGCACAGAAATAAGCAAAAAGGCCAGAGGAGCAGAGAAGGTTTATCTAAGTTATTTTTCCATCTGTCTCTCAAATAAAAAAGAAGGTATCCAGTTACAGGAATGTTAGAAAGAGGGAGCAAATGAAAAACACAGTCTTCTTAATTAGCTCACCACACCTTCGATTGACTAATGTCCAGATGTAATTAAGCGATTCCAAGCTAACCTTTGTAAGCAAAAGAAAGGATTTTTTCCCACCCAGCACAGGCATGCTCATGTACTTGCTGTTGAACAGCACGAAAGGTGTCTTTAGCTCAGGGGTGCAGGGCACTCAGGGAAAGCAGCAGGAACGCAGCCAGGGCACTTTGCCACGTCCTGTGCCATTTTACAGCGCGGGCTGTGCTCCGATACCCACACAGTAACCGTGAAAGTGCTGTAGAGAGTCACAAGCCAAGTCTGCAGCACAATACGTGATGAAATGGACTTCAAAGAGCTGGAAACTGAACCTTTTTCAGCTGAAGAGACTGTTCTTGTGTGTCACTGTGTGTGACAGCCAGTGGTGAAGGGATTTGTGTGTCCTGCCTTGCGGCACTGGTAGTGCCACATGGTGCACAGGTCATGTGTGTCATGTGTGCCACTTAGGGGCACAATGGGGACTCCCATTTCAGGGGCTGGTGCACTATGGTGGAGAGGAAAGGGCAGAGGACAGACTGTCTGAAAGGCTGCTGCAGGAGGGTGTAAGATAAGGGAGCAGGAGCAGAGGCAGTAGGTGGTCAGTAGAGGCTGGCTGCAGCTGAGCACCTGCCTGCACTGTACCATGCCCCAAGACAACTGCTGGGTTGCAGCTGCTGTCTGCTAACACCAATCCCAAAGGGGACACAAGCTCCTGCACTGCAGTGTATGGGGGAAAAGCACTAGGCACTTCATTGTGCCACCCAGGAGAGGACATTTCAGCTTGGGAAGTGACACTGGGAAGCACAGAAACATTGTCTAGGCAAGCTGAGAAACATCAGGAGGTAGAAAGCACACAAAAGAAGGAAAGGATTAAGTGTCACAAAAGCTGGTAACTCATTCAAGTAGCCAGACTTGGGAGAGAAAGATTGAAGAGATAAAGAACATGGGGATGAGGAAGCACACATAATCTCAGAATATTCTGAGTTGGAAAGGACCCACAAAGCTCATCAGAAGCATTCTGGTGAAGGAGGGGCCCTGACTTCATGTTCTTAAATTGAAATCTTTGAAGGTGGGTACCTTTTATAAATTGTACCTCTCTGAACAGAGAGGCAGCTTGATTTAGTCCAAGACCAGGGTATTTAAGATTTGCATTCACAAGCTTTTAGTGCCAAAGTAAGTGCTACTCAGGCATATATAATGTCTGACACAGACACACAAAATACATTTAAACAAAGATCAAAACATGTCATTAACAATATACTTCAGGAAGCCTAGGAGCACACTGCAAAAGGGACTATGTGGGCTTAGTTCTCTTCATAGATAACTATTTCATACAGTCATCTCCATTATAAAAATCTAATGAGTATTTTGGGGTTTTTCCCCTATTAATATTCAAGAACCTTTTGTTTAGAAATTTAAATCAGAGCCAAGCCACACACACCTATTTGCTCAAGGCACTATTGTTCTTTTGTTTAAATATGCCTTCTCACTTGCTGCATTTAATTCACTCTTTTATTTATAGAGCACAGTTACATTCTTCCTTAGCTTTATTCTGCTAGAACAGTTTACTCCTGTATATTAGAGTGCCCTATGCTAATCTCTGTAGCCATCCACTGCACCTGCTCCAGCTGAATTCATGTCCTCCAACATAGGTGACAAGTATTGTAAAGGCTATTCCAGGTGCAGTTTTACGAGCACAACAGCATTAATATTTCCTGGTCACTCCTGAAAAGTTATTCTCCAGAACACTCGGAATCACACTTGTCCTTTACTCAGCCACACTACACCATACCTGTAGCTCAGAGCCAATTTATGATTAACTAATGCACTCAGGGCTTGCTCTGCCTCCGTTGCTTTCAGTGGATAACCATTTCCCCTATGAGCTGGGAGCTCATTATTAAGCCTCCAGGTTCATGACCTTGCACTCCTTCTCATCACTGCTATTCAGATTATTGGAGTTTTCTGGTTTTTCCTGTAGAGTCCAACTCTCCATTGTTTTGACAGTAACTCCCAGCTTCATGTCATCAGAAACAAAGAATGTGTCCTTCAAATAACTTTCCTTATCACCATAACTATACCTTCATTGCAGTCATTTTCCAGGCCACTGCTGCAAATAGACTTAGAGGACAGTAAAATCCAGCTTCTCCTGTGTGGCCTCTGTAAATCTCACCTGTGCCCTGATGAATCATGTAGATGCAATCACCTACTGACAAAGCCAGATACAGGCTGAGGAGCTGCAGCCTTTCTTAACAAAAACTTGGGGGTTCTGCCCTCACTCTATTCCATGACTGGCTTGCTTTGAAGGCTAAAATCACATAGAGTCTCATTGCAACAAACACTGTGCATGGATATCAAGAAAAGAACTTGCCCCTGAAAAGAGCTTGCATCTATTATGCATCTTTCCAAAACCCCTATAAAAACCCCAACAAAAAAGCCACTCCAGGATAATGAGCTATTGTATCCACAGCACTGGAAACATAAGAGCCTGAATGATCTACTCTCAACTGTGGACAATGGAAACACGCTGAATCACTAAAACCGAACCTTCAATAGGCAAAATGCAGCCTTGTCACTAAGACAAACTGCTAATAGCAACAATGAGGATTGGAACAGCTTGTATGGAGCCAAAGTGGCTCTCATACTTCAGCTGAAGTTCATCCAGAGTTGAACAGGGAGGTCTCCAGATGGTCACTGCAACTGGGGTTGGAAGGGAGGGACCATTACGTTATTTTCTTGTTAATACACAAAGTGTAGAATTCTGTTTAGTAGTGAAAATTAATACTTATCCCCTAGAAGAGTGGACAGGATAAGCCACAAAGGAAAATGGCATCACTCACACAGGGAAGATGATACTATTTTAAAAGGATATTGTAATCATATAACTTTGGCAGAAAAGCAGGGGGGGAGCACAATTGTGTCACAAAGTTTGTGCTGCGCTTTTTTTCATGCAGCATGTAAAATGATGTCATTTCTTTTATAGAAGAAAACATCTAACTTCACAGCATTTAAGCAGACAAGCAGCAAAATCCTCTATTGCAGCCCCAGTCAGGAATGTGACAGGCAGAGGGATGTCCACGTTGTTGAACTGAGCTGTAAGCTGCACTTCATCCCAGGTCTTCCATTTAGGGCTGTATTTGTGTCTGTCCCCTGTGCGTGACAACCACACTGATGATGTGGACTTTGCCAATACAGCTTGGCTTGGGGAGAGCACAGAATACCTCAAAAAGCCCTTCAGAAAGAAGCACTACCTCTGAGCCAATCTGCCTGCTCCCACAGACATCAGCTTGTCTGCTTGCAGACAAGTGGAAGTGGGAAGGTGCTGGATGTTGGACTCCACCTGCTTGGTTACACAAGACAGAGAACATATTTAGGAGGAAAAGCTGTCCCTGAGAGGGCTGCCAAATACACCAGGGCAAAGGCTGTCTGTGGGGAGATTTGAGGGCAGACTTTGTGTCTCTCCAAAAGTGTTGGCTTCCAAGGACTCAGGGAGAAATTTGTGTTTCTTCATTTCCCATCCCAGTCTTGAATCTTAAATCAGTCACAGAGTTCTCAGAGCACCAGAGCAGCACACACATGGAGAGTGTGAGGAACTTACAAAAGGCCCAAGGGCTGTGAGAAACACTGACTGTGCAATCAGAGGGATAACATATCCCAAGGCCTGCCATGGAGAACATGACAAAACATTATCAGGGTGGAACAAAAACCCAGCTCTGCTTGTGCCTCTTTGATTTGGGACTTAAGGCATCCATCTGACAGAATCACTTACAAAGCCAAAAAACATTCACTCTGTGTTGTAGCCAACAACACATCTTTGCCACAAGACCATCTCACCTGAGGGCAGCCCAGCAGGAGCACAGCACATCCTGGTGAGAGACACTGCCTCACAGAACAAGCAAAGAGACTGTCCTGATCTTCAGCCAAAGGGAGAGCAGATTACACCTCCTAGTATCTCTCTTGGGGGAGGAACTTGGTGAAACACACTGCTCTTATATGAAACTACTCTTTGTTTTGTCCCCGGGATATGTACTGAGACATTGCAAGTGCCAAGTGTATTTCTCCCACACAGCATGTTTTTCTCTAAAATCAAATTCCCCTTTTTGAGTACGTGCCATGGGAGGGAAGAATGGTGGTGAGGAATTTGTAGCATGCCTTAAAAGATGAGAGGAGACAAATGGAATACCAAAGGAGGAAACAGTTTTTGCAGCCAAGTCAGCAAAATATTCAAGTGCATTTGCTCTTCAAGCACAGTTACATTTACAAACAGCCTGATGAAGGGGAGGTGTGTTGCTCCAGGTTCCAGTGCCTCTGCAAGAGTGAATTCTGAAGGATTAGGACTAGACCTAACATACTTTGAACCTGGGGAAAAACAGACTTCAGCTGAACCTGCACTGAGCTAGAAATACAACTGAAAATAAAGAAGATAATTATTTCCCTTTCTCCTTTAAAAGTGAGACCCTAAGACAAGTTATGGCATAGAGGAGTTTTAGGTAACTGTTTCTTTTCTCTGTGCAACTTTAGCACTTTTCATGTAGAGTATTTCTGACTCCTTCTCTTCATCACCACTAAATTTGTTCCATTCAAACCCAAGATTTCCTAATTAATTTGGCCAACAAATATGGAATTCATTGATAGACCTGAGATGGTGGAGAAAACCTTTCACAACTTGTTCTGCTGGGTATAAATCAACTGGTTATGTCGTCATCAAGAAGAGACATCAGTGAATGTAGTAATGGGTACTCTTCCCTATAGACTTGTCCAAAACTTCCTTCTCCTGGTATTCTTTACTCTGAAAGACATTTCCTAAACCACCAACTCTGGCTCTCATGAGCAAACTCACTAAACAAACATCACATTTCCATGCAGTCCAGTTTTACCAGAGTGAGTGTGCTACTGAATTAACAACACCTTGAAGCCATTCTAGAGCATTCTTCAATCTTATTAAATACATGAGAATCTAACTCATCTCAAGCTCCAGTTCTTGCAGCCAGAAATTGTTGTCATTGCCTTAAGTATCAGCACAATGTATGGGTGGGGGACAAGCAGACTAAATACCACTAATTGTTCTATTGATCTATTCAATTTTTAAGTCTTTTTTTCTAGGACCTGCTGCAAGCACTAACCTTTTTCTATAAATGCCACTAAAGAACATTGGCAAGAAACAGTTCTGAAAAATTATGAACTCTCCAAAGATGAAACCTGAAAGTGAGTTTTGTTATTCATGAATAGCCCTTGTAGATATCTATTTCTATAAGGCTATCATTGTCAAGTCCCTACCCATATGCCACATTTAAAACATCTGACATATTTTTCTATTTTCAATATATTAATCTTTATGGATAGCTGGGAAGGTCTGGTTTGCTCTGCTTAACTGAGGAAGGCCAGCTGCACAGGGACTCTGAAGACATCATTTTCAAACTGATCTTTTTCAGAAGTGACTTAGCTCTCTCCTCATGTTGCTACTTCAGAAAGCTTGGTCAGGCCTCAGAGTGAAGGTTGCCTTTCAGGAGTTTGATGAAACATTACAAAGAGAAGGACAGTACTCAGAGACTGCACTTGAAGTAAATAATTTCTCTTACTCTCCTGCTGAAGGAGGCTTTACTTATTTTAGTGAGCTATACTGCTTTTGTATCACTCCCAATTTCTGCACAAGTATCAAATACCATCCAAGAAAAAAAAATCACTCTACAACTCTAAATATACAGTGGCAACATTATAATATATATCAGCTACCTCATATAGCAACATTACAAGCCTCTCAAGTTTGATAGGAAAATGCTTTCTATCAATCTGTTGACACTCATTATATTGTTTTCAAATTATTATCAGTCCAGTCCCCCATCATGCTTTCTCCTATTTTTCCTGTGACTAAGGTACAACAGACTTACGGTTGGCAGTGCCCACTGAAATCCTAACGGGTCTGAGCTTCCTCCCCTCCTTCCTCACGGCTTCCCTGGTGGCCACAACACCACTCACCACAACAGCCTCTCAGCCCACTACGTTTCCTGGAGGGAAGTTATGCATTTTCAAATGTTTAGTTGCAATTTAGCAACCTCCCAGTTTATTACCAGAGGGGAAGATATACAGTCATATGAAATAGCTATGCTATCTCTGGTTTTCATCTATAAATATCCTTAAGTCCCCTCTCTGCTGTTGATGACAAAGATTTTGTTTTGCCAATGGCACTGGTAGGTGACCAGGAGCACAGCTGGGCTGAGAAGGGAAGGGGCACTTTTATTCTTAGGAAAGCTCTTAGGGCTTAAGTGTTTAAAATCTTACCTTATTCCAAGTATTTAGAATCTTACCCTGTGGAAAAAAGTGTATCAGCTTTTCCAGTTAGAAATTTATGTCCTGTATTTGTTACTCTTAGCTTCCCCATCCTTGTTTTATATTCACAGAGAGGAGGATTATTGTTTCAACAGTTCCCTTTCAGCCAGGATGTTGTTTTTCTTGAAACAAATGTACCCTTATTTTTTTCCCAGTTATGGCTTATTAGGCAGCCTGGAAAATATTCCAAGATATTTTATAATTATAATTTACATTTTTCCCCCAAATTACTTAGTTCAGAATTGTTTTCCGCCTTGTGAAATTATATCAGCTAAAACTACTAATTTGCATTTTGTTTTCCTTGAACAAACATAGCTGAGTTATGAACATTTTTATTTATTGTACCACTAAGTTTTGCTACTGTGTTTCCTCTCCTCTGCTGAGGCAAAAGTCTGGAGTTTCCCTGATATCTGAAGCAATCATTTCTAAGAAACAAAATTAAGAATGCTATTTAGTGATTCTGAAGATGTTTCAGTGCTGGCAGCATGAGACTGCCAGCATATGGCATTTGGATTAATGTCTCCCACAAAACCCACAATTTTCTTTTTCCTCCTATACATTATAGATGGTAACTGAAAGAGCCAGTCACCTGTTCCTCATAAAAAGTAGGGAGGTTTCTCTCACAGAGAGAAACTCCAACTCCATTTTGCACTTTTCACAATGAGAAATCAGTCCATGAGATAATTTCTTTGTTATTTGTCACAAGTAGATCATGCCAATTTTTTTATTTTTGGTCATAGTGTGCCATTTTTTATCCCTTTCTGTCCACTAAACCTTTCCTAAGAGATTTTTATCTGTGATTTAAAGATTTCAATCACCAGAAAATTCCCATCAAGTTCCAGCATTGCCGTCTCCATTGAATTTACATTCATAAATGAGCAATTCCAGTTTCTCTGTTTATTTGTAGGACCCTCACAGTGGCTCAAGTAGCTAAATTATTTCCCCTCATGTCCTTGGACACTTAAGTTGGTTTTAATCACCATGGCATGGCTTGGAGTTAAATAGGAGCTCATTTGTTTCCGGGCAGTCCCTTTCTCAGAGGTAGAAGCCACAGAGTTTTCCCAGCTGGCTCACCAGAAACCCTCCAAGAAGAGGAACCTCCCTTCTGCCCTGCAGCCAAAGGCAGGAGACATTAAACAAATTTATGTCTGCAGCCTTTCCTTAGCATGGACAAGTGGTTTCTGACATTACTCTGGTTAATACTTGACCATGTGCTGCTTTGCCTTCCCCTCCTCCCTTTAAAAAAAAAACCAAAATCTTACTCCATGAGTAGTTTTTGCACTTAAGAGGAAGGCAGAGAGAAACGAACCTTTAAAGTAAAAACAATTTTTGTGTGTATCCATATCCTTACTCTTAACTTTCATTCTTTTATAGGAAATGTTATATTAAAAATATCAAAGGGCAGTTAAAGGTCGAAGTTGTTTTATTCTACATAAATTCAGGCATTAACGATGCAGTCCTGTCTTTGATTTCTAGTATGATCCCAAATTGCCAGGATGTTATTCTGCATAAATAATCAAAACCACAGAAACCCATTCTTGAAATCAGTACTGTGTCTTACCAGAGATGTATTGCACACCAAATGAGAATGGATTTAGCACTCTCCTGTCAATGCCTTTTAACATGGCCTTTTTTATAGGATGTGCTTTAAAACAGGACCCATTATTCTTACAGATTGCAATACAAATCGCAGTGTAATTAGTCCTTAACAGCAATAATGAAAGAAAGTGAGTAAAACAGTGAAATAAAAAGAGACAAACCCCAATTTATTTTAAGTAATTGCATTTCCACCTATTTATTTAAAATCTGCCACTTTCAAGTCTTGTGATCTTGCCAATGCAGTAGCACAATGTTCTGCTGCTAGCCCTTTATATCTCTTTGTAGAATAGAAATCTCAGCTGCAGTATTCCCTTACTCTCAGAACAGAAATGATTCCTTCCTAATCCAAACCTCCTAATGCCTCAGCATTTTGAGAGATCTTCCATCTTCTTGGGAGATCAAATAAGCCACTTTTCAGTTGAGTGTCCTAAAAGAGCTATTGTCCATACAACCACTTTAAAAGCCAAGACTTTTTCCTCACACGTCTGAAGCATTCTCTTGCTCAGGAGAAGTTTTTTGCATTCTCTGTAACCACTTCTTACTCAGTTTGCTTAGCCCAATGCAAACCTCATAGTTAATGACCTTCTCATTATTTCAAATGCATAAACTCAATTCAATTCAAAGTCAATACCACTGCAAGGCTATTGTAGTTGGGAAATATTTCCTTGCCAATCTGTTAGAAGAAAGCAAAATAAATAATTTTTTTAAAAGTCTAGAAAATAGTCCCCAAGAACAAAGGTACAGCCTGCCTTAACAAGCATGGCTGAATGGCATCCAGCAGTTTAGTCTTTCATCACTACTCCATGGAGCTCAGTATTGCCCCAGTCCTCCCAAATTCAAGGGCTTGTTTTTGATTTTGGATCTATGTCTCCAGATCTATGGCTATGAAAACATGAAACATGCACAAATTGCTACAGCATTAATTCCCAAATTTGGCAGCCAGACTAAATTAATGGTCTTTGCAAACCACAAATCACCTCATGCATTTCAATGGGCTCCTTGGTCACCAAGCTGTGGACAATCGGTTGGATAATGAGGGTTTTAGCTGTTTCACAAATAATTGTGTTACTAAAACATGTTCCTCTCTGAATGCCGGTTACATCAAAACCTTCCAGGTCCATCCTTTGTGATTCCTATGGCACATTGATGAACTGGCAATATGGGCATTCCATGTAGCATGAAATCCTGACACTGCATAAAACACTGAATATCCAAGAAGCATCAGGAAAATGAACGTATGAACATATTGTTCACAACTGTATGAAACCCATCCATTTTCAGAGTGACTGCTGGGACTTCACAGCCTGCCCTGACCTCATGTCATTGCAGCCAGGAGCACTGATGGAACCTTCAGATCCCAGTTGTCACCAAGCATCCAGGTGTACATGACTTGTGTAACTTGATCAGTCAGCCAAAGGAATTACCAGCTTTACAGTGCAATGGAAAAGCTTATGCTTTTTTCTGCTCTGCAGAAGTGGACATGGAAAACTTGGACTTGT
This sequence comes from Notiomystis cincta, assembly GCA_013398075.1. Taxonomy (NCBI): domain Eukaryota; kingdom Metazoa; phylum Chordata; class Aves; order Passeriformes; family Notiomystidae; genus Notiomystis; species Notiomystis cincta. Next base: position 140,531 of record VZRX01013837.1, read on the forward strand.
TTGCAAAGTTGTGTTTTGGTAATATGTGGCAGGATAAACTTTCCTCTAAATCCTGATTTAAAGCCAAACTGAGCTGGGAAGAGTTCAGTTGTTAGAGTTGAACGGTTTTACTTTAGGGGTTTTTTGCTTGTGGGTTTTTTTCAGTTGTTTGCGGGGGGGGTTGGGTTTTGAGTTTTTCTTTAGATGCTACCACCCACTGCAGGGCTTGTTACCTGTGCATTTCCTTTTCCACTCAGGAACAGCTGTGTTACTACAGCACATCTACAGTGTTGTAATAGCCATGTCTGTACCTGTGGTTGTGTAAGGAGCAGACAACCTGGGAAAAGGACCAAGTACCTGAAATCTTCTGTTTATTTTCCAGTACACTGGTTGCTGTAACAAGGTCTACTACTTTTCTTTACAAACCTTGCTTTCTTTATACTGTACCCACTTTAATGAGCTTGTACCACTTTATCTGCCTGGCAGGTCATAGCAGAATAAGCTGTGCTCTGTAGGCATGTCCTAAGGAGCGTGAAAGGTGAAACTAGAACAGGTTCCTGCATTGTGGAGCTGCATTTTAAGTAACAGTTACCCCCTGCCTCCTCCACAGTCAGCTCACAGACAGGACAGTTTCCTTCCTAAAGCTTTCAATGATTTCCAAAGAGCTGCTCTGGCCAGCCTGCCTTGACCACATCCTTTACCACAGTTACCAGGGACTGTTCATGTGAGGAAACCTGCTGGCACAAGTACTGAGTATGCAACTAGTTCCCAGCAGCCTCCATGGATGCTGTTCCTGAACTGGGATCATGGCTATTGGGAATTAACTAAAGAGCACATGACTTAGCAAGCACCATGAGTACTGTAAGGAAGTATTTTCCCTGAATCTGACTCTGGATCCCCTGGGTCCACTCAGCTCCATGTCCAGAGGTCAGACCTGCCCAACAGCTGCAGTCCTGCAGCACCACTGGTACCTCTGGCAGCAGCGCTGTGCCGCAGCCTCTCTCTGCCCCACTGCAGCATCACTCATCACTGAGCCCCACGTCCTTTGCCAGGGGAGCAGAAGCACCAGCCTGGGCCTCCTCGTCACAAGTGACCAGTTGTGCAAGCATTTTGCCCTTCCAGATCAAATAACCTGACTCAAGGTGTCTCACATGATGGGACACAGGGAAATTGAGAAGTCTGAATTGCTGCGGTTTCACCTTTCTGAAGTGAAGCACCTGAACCAACAACATTTTTATGCTTTTGAAGCCTGGGGACCACATTTTTTTATCATCTCTCAGTAAAAAAATGCAGGAGAACTGTTCTTCACAGAAACAAATGGATAACCAAAGAGACTGATACCAAACCTGAAATATTAGTATTGAGAGTATATGTGTATGATTTGGCTGAAGGAGCAGAAGGAGAAGGTCTAACAGAAAATGCCATGCAGATACCTCCTGATTATCTCCAGATTACAGTCCCAAAGCCACACTTATGTGTAAAAGATTCCATCTCACCAGCAAATGAAAAAGCATCCCTAAATGCCCATGGCATGCTGCAAGCTAAGCAAAACTGAGCTGCTGACTTTGTGAACGTGTGCTCAATGTGATGTAATTATCATATCATTTTGCAGTGCACCACCAAGAATTTGAGCAGGAAGAGCTTTGTCTTCTCTGCTGTGTGACTTAAAAGCCAGCAAAATACATTGTTCACCTTCTCCAAGCAGCACTGCCACTGTGAGTGTTAAAGTGACAGTGACTAAAAGAATCAATGCTTATTTATTTTTAAATCAATGCTTCACATTTACTTGGATTCATGGAAGAAATAAAACGTTTAATCTTCTAGCAATTCACTCAACTGAAAAATATAAATACACTTGAAATATTTTCGAGAATATAAAACTGAAATATGCTTCCTTGCCACCTCTGATTCTTTTCTCTGCTCTAAACCAGAAAATCAGAATATCATTACTGTGATTATGGTGCTTTTATCCAGGGTGGGAGGTAAAGTCCCTCGCTCTCATCGACCTGCTGTACTGCTGACATTCTTGATACCTGAGGAGTCGTGATGAGGTGACAATTTTAGAACAGCAGTTGGTTGTTTATATCCCTTGAACATACATTTTCTGAGAGAAAATTATATATCTTCTGAAAGTCCAGAATGGTAAATTAAGTCAAGCCTTGTTCAGAATGGCTTTCAAAGAAGATATTCTGCAGTTCCCTGTATTGTCTTCCCATCCCAGTCTCAAGGATAAAAGGTGTAATTAGAAGTGGCTGCTATTTGGGAACACCAGCAGCTACTTTACGTACTGGCCCCCCGGCAGTGGGAGAGGGCACAAGCTCCCGCAGAGAGCCCGTCTACCCCGGGAGCTGCAGCGCTGCCAATGTCACCTTACCCCTTGGGTTTGGGTTTTGTTTTCCAGATCATTAACTGTTAAACAGGGAGAGAAAGCAGAAGTGAGTCCTGCTGCCCTGAGAACAGCATAACGTCAAGAAGGGACGGCTACGTTCCATCAATCCTCTGCTAAAGCAAGTGCAGCGCATACCTTTGCCAAAAATAAGCAAGAAGAAGGGTGGAAGTAAAAATAAACATCCCTAAAGCTCTTTGACTTTGTTCTGCCAGAATGTGCCTGTGTAAAACAGGCTTTGGCATCAAGTCCCCAGTGCCTGTGTGGGCCGTGCTGTGACCGCCTGCTGTGTGCTGGCGGCTGCCTGGAGGCACAGGCGGCAGGACCGGGGCGCTCTGGTGGGATAGGGATAGGGATAGGGATAGGGATAGGGATAGGGATAGGGATAGGGACAGGGATAGGGACAGGGATAGGGATAGGGAGAGGGATAGGGAGAGGGAGAGGGATAGGGAGAGGGACAGGGATAGGGATAGGGACAGGGCTGCTGCCAGAGAAGGCCTGGAGGCAGGCGTGGGCAGCGCGGCAGAGCTGGCTCCAGCTCCGGATCTCTGCTGGACCGCAGTGAGGTCTCCAGGTAGCTTTGCCGCTTCACCTTCACCCCAAAATCTGATTTCTCACCTTCCTGAAACCCTCTCAAGAACACGGGGGGTTCCCTGCTGTAGTGGATGGCTGTGTCTCCCCACAGCACCACTATTTTCGGCACAAAACAGTTTCTAATTTTGTGTCCCAAGTGGGAATTTCCAGCTGTAAGCTGGCTGCACTTCCAGTGCGGCAAGCGAGCGGGCTGACTCGCAGCCACATGATTTGCTCTTGACATTGAACTGTTTGTTCTTCTCGCACCCTGGCCACTTCCACTGTGCCTAAGCATCGGTCATAAAACGTAAGAGCTAGAAAATGCTACCTACAAAAAGCTGCAGAGCTGCTTGGCTAGGACACCTCAGCAAGGAGACCCTTTTCATCACTGCTGGTCTCTGTCTCTGAGGGTGTGCGGATCCCCAGCACTCCGCGCTGCTGTATTCTGGTCACGCAGCTCATTGAGACGCATCAGCGCGCGCTCTTCTGCACCCACCTCCCTTCCCCCGGGTACCAGCAGCCTCTGATGCAGCTGTATTGATCAAAAAAAGATGAAACCAGGGGCATTCCCAGTTATCGATGTTAACAGACCTGAAAGGAGGCTGATTAGGATTTTACAAAGTTCTAGGCAGACTTTTCATCAGTTCCCTTTGATTTTAAGGGTATCAAAGGATTCAAGTGGAGGTGTAGAGGGGCAGAGCAGGAGAAGCTGGACTTTGCCACCTGCTTTAGTAAAGCCTTTTCCCTCCCTTGAAGGCCAGCACACCTGGGTTAATGCTGAGGGAGACAGTGCCCCCTCAGCTCCACCTCTTACCCGAACCGCCAGGGTGGTGTGGCCTCTTGGAGGCACCGGGAGGAAGCAGCCTCTGTTCTGTCCTTTGCAAAGGCTGCAATCACAAGGAGCTATCCAGACACTGCAAATAAATTTTGTGGAAGTTTTATTTCCTTTTGGACTGGGCAAGTGTCAGAAACTGCTTCCTGAAATGACTGAGATACAACTCTTCTGGCGCTATTCCAGGCTTAAATAAAGATGAGTTATAACACCGAGCTTTGCAAAAAGCATCAAGAAAAATGCTGATCAGGAAGTTTTGTGTAACTTCTTGGCATAACTTGAGAAGAGAAGGATAGTTTAATCTTTATAGATTTATGGTTGCCTACAAGAAGGGGAAAGGCTTGACGTGGCTGTGGTTCAAATAACTAATTTTTAGTGAATTGTTTCTGCATCCTGTATTTTATCTGATTGATCCCCTGTACGTCCATCTTGAGTCCTTCAGACAGTTTGTCCTCTCAGACAGTGCCAGATTCCAGTATGCATGTCCAGAAGGGAAAGAAAATACAACATAAATCCAAACTGAACTGAATTTCTGCTTCAGTGTAGCTTCCCATTAAGATCATACTGGCAGCATTTGTGGAAGTGCTCAAATTATCGGCACCAGAGCCTGCAGCTGGTCAGAAGGCAACAACAACCTCTTCCTTCTCCTCTTTAAGCACTCCCCAGACAGCACTAAAAGTCCTACAGTTGTAATGCTGTACATGGTTATTTTGTTATTATTTTGAGACATTGGTTAAAAGAACCAGACTGGTTTATAAGTGGATCCCTAAATATCTGTAATACATTTTTTAACTTCAGGGATATGTTTGTTCCCTGATTTAAGCTGCCTGTGATCTAGAAAAGCAGCTAAAAACAAGTCTTTCTTCTTATTGTCTAACAATTTGCAGGAAAATGCAGGTTTGATGCATATATTCTCATTAGAAAGTTAGTACCTATGCTAGAGATTAAATAAGTAATTATACATCAAATTTTATTTCTTCATTTGTAAATCAAGGAGTAAACTTCTGTTTGCTCTCACTCACCCTGATATTTTCAGAGATTGTTCTTTTTCTGCCTTTGCAACCTAGCTATTATTTTAGGTAGTGTTATTGGGAATTAACTTACGTTGTAAAGGAACAAAGACAATCTTGCAAGCACCACTGATTAAATGCAACATAAATTGCATCAAGCACTGAAACAAAGTCTAAAGAATATCAAGATACCATTGTTTAAAATAGTACAAAGCAATCTCAAAACCTTTAGCAAACACACAGAAAGCAAGTGTGTTACCTGACTGCCAAAGAAGGCTACTAGGTATGAGCTGAGAGAATTATGGGCCACTCAGCCTAATTTCAAGATCTGAAGTGGCCAGCAAATGACAATATAACTATAATCTGACAGAACACTCTCAGTAAAGCCAGATACCACCTGGTGAAATGGGGGTGAAGCTCTTACTGATGAATAACATAAAAATGCTTTGGAATGTATTTTGAAATTTGTGGCTTGCCCTGGTTACCCCTCTTTTTGTTATGCTCTTTCAAAGAGAGAAACAAATTGATTAAAACCTAACTCTGAGGCAGAAAGCCATGACTCTAAGAATGACATCTTTCCAGAGACAAGATACTGTCTGTCAGCCATGAGCTGTTTGAAATGAAAATCACATGAGGCCAAGTTCCTTTAAGGAGGGAACATCAGAGTCCAGGTAATTCTGCAGCAGACACATTTCTCTGGATAGTTAAGTACTGGTTGAATTCATCTTGGTTAGTCCATCCCATCTCAAATCTGCGTGGCCTTTAAAGGTTGGTTTATGGATCTCCTTTCCTTGGGAATCAGCCAGTAGTGACTTCCTTGTTTGCCTCGAGGGGGCTGCTCCTGAGTGGCTTTGACTCTGAAAATGGGCTGGGGAGGAAAGCCCACACCAGGGGGGAGGAAGACTCACATCTAGGGGGAGGAAGCCCACATCTGGGTATTTCCATGCTCAGTCTGACAGTGAGAGGAAAGCACAACCATGAACAAAGTCCTAGACAAGAACCAACTCCATGAGGTGCTTCAGCACCATATTTAATAGTTGACTCATTGCTTGTGATACAGAAACCTCAGGGATATAACCAAAGTGGCACAGAGTTTTCAGGGATGTCTAAAAAAGCTCGCTCCTTGTTTGAAAAGGACTAAAGACCAGCTCCTTGGTGGGGGATAGGGAGAGCAGAGTGGGTGGTGAGGTAATGGGAAAAGAATGAAAAACAGAAAGCAAAGCTAAAAGGATCCCGGGAAACAATTTACCAGCTCTCTCCCAGAGTTCAACTCAGTACATGCATTTAATTATTGATACCTGTTGAACCTGCTGAAAGTCTAGAAACTTTGATGGAAAGCTTTTGTTGTTGCCTAAACTTACTGTGAGGTGAGATGTCCTTTTTGTCATACCCACCCCAGACAAACTATTCATCCCCCTACAAAAATCTATTTCATTGACAAAGTTTAATTTAAAAGGCTTTTTAGGAAAATGTTTCTCAACAGGTCAGGTACTTTTCTGGCAAATGAAAGTTTTATGTGCTCAAATATAATATCTATTACTCAAAGTAACATTTATCCATTTTAGATTTTTTAAAAAATCCATTCCTTAGACATGCAATATCAATTAGTTCAAAGTTATAAATTATGATTGAACTGATTCTAAGTTTTCCACAGATTGTCCAAGTCAGTTTACTCAAGGGAAGTAGTCTTTCAGCTATTACAGCAGTAGACTGCGGACTTTGAATAATCAAGAATATAAGGTTTTACAGGTCAGAAAATTATATAATTTCTGAAATAAATACTCTCACAGCATGTAAACACATTCTCCTTGGTCTCTCAGTACAGAACACTGCTCAGACAAACTGAGTGTCCAACCTCTGTCAAATATGTAAGCTTTAATAAGCAGTAGAATTGCCTGAAGCTTGCACTGCTTTCTCAGGAAAAATGGTTAAATTAACATAATGTGTTTGTTTTCTGAAATCAGAAGGAAGTCAGGTATTTCAGAGGTAGTACAGACATAGGCAATGATGTGTTTATGCATGGATATACTTACAACCAAAATATTAATCATCAGTTATTTAATGATCTAATGTATTTATGTAAATTCTTCCAGCATATCACAGTCAGGATGTGGCTATTTTGATTTTAAGACTATCAGAAAACATACTATATGCTGGTTAAAGAGAAGCATTATGCAATCACTGGAGGAGTCTCTTCCTTACCCTTAATAAACAAACTTTAATTACTGAACCCTTACTTAATGGACAGAAATAACTTGCAGGAGCTGTAAAACACTTTCTGATCCTATACACAGCAAGTTAAACATCTTTCTTACTAAGGTGTACCTGAACGTTTCCAAGTTTTGAGAGCTGACAGAATGATTTCCAAGCCTTTTTTTCCAGATCTGCAGGAAAACAAGCAAAAAGTTTTGCCAAATCTACTCCAGGAATATATTTGTCCCCTGATTAAGCTGCCTGTGATGTAGAAAAACAGCTAAAAGCAAGTCTTGCTTCTTATTGTCTAACAGGACAATGCAGGAAAATGGTGTTTTCTAAACAGTAGCATTAGCTGTAGCAACTCCACACAGAAGCAGGTCAGGTTAAGCCCCAGTCACCTATTTGTAGTGCATTTGTTGTTACATTTTTGTATACTGCTAATGCTGTTTAAATAAGGTCTTGAAAATATTCTTGTAGAGACCACATTATTGTTTTCTACCTACCCAACAATAAGTGTTGGAAACCTTTGGGTATTTCCAAGGTTTTGAGGCATCAGTAGCCACTATCTTGTTTTCTAAATTGAAAGAGGATCATGTTATTCACAGTAAATGGAGTTCTCAATCTAAAAACTTATGTTGCTTCAGAAATGAGTAGAAAATTATATTGAATTTGCTGTCATAGTAAAGAGATTTATGTGAATATCTGTAGAGAGTATGATTCCTGTTTGCCACTTTTACAATGCTAATTTTCGTTGTTCTCTGCAAAAACCTATTGAGTTTTTATTGTACAAGTTATATCACAATTATTTTTTCTAATCTGTTCTGCTTGCCTGCTCTTTTACACCTGACAGTACCCCAACAGTCAAAGAAATATTTCTGCATGTGCTGATAAGTTGTATGTCCATGCACCTAAACTGGTCTGTGCAAAGTCATTCCTCCCATCAGGAAGGTGAGAAAGAGCATTTCTTCCAACACAGGCAAGAACAGATATACTGGGGGAAATGCTACCTTTGTACTCATGGTCCTGATCCATGGACACCAGCCAAACCAGCAATGCATCACTAGTATTTCAAACTGGGCTTGTTTCACAACCACCCATGGATGTACTCTATTTACGTAATATTTAAGTAATGAAAAATTGAGTTAAAGTCACCCCCAAATCCCAGAAGCTCAAGCAGTTAAGCACAATCACAGGTTCTAAAGTTTTACACAGGCTATAGGTATTTTAGAAATGAAAGAACATGTAAAGTATATTTCAGTGGGGAACTAATGATGTTTCAGGTCCTTTGCAATGTAAACTCTTGTTTGATCAAATTCGAAAGACTTGGTGTCTCAACAGGTAGTGGGCACCCAAGCTTCTGGCATTGTCTGTGGCAGGAACTCAGAGAACCTTTCTGCAGGAGTAAAATCCTTCTCTGTTTTTCTCTCATCTGGGCTCTCCAGCCTTCAAGCAAGAGCCTGCAGACGACACCTGTGGAGCCTCCTCTCCTGGTCTGCTAAAAGCATTCTGCTCCTCGTGCCTTTTCTGAGCTCTCACTCAGTTCTCCTCCTCAGTTCTGAAGGCACTGTTTTTCTCTTTCCAGTTCCACAACCAAGTAATGAAATCTCATTTTATGACTTCCCTGCCTGCCCAGAAAGTGCCAGCCACCTAGTAACCCTTTACAGGGCTGGTGGTCTCACCTATTTATAGGCTGCGAAATGAACATTTCCAGAGGGCCTTGTTATGACTTCTGCACAGAAATTTCCATGCCATGCCCGAGTGAAATGGTATTCCATCACTCTCTAGCACAACACACTTTGTGAAATACTGAACTGACTTTCCCAATAAAGCATATTATATTTACATAGTCACTAACATTAAGTTTTCAGAAGTTCTCCTCTTCACAGAAGACTTCTTTACCTGGGGTAGAGGTACAGCACTTAATGCATAGTGCAATACAGTGATTTCATGGGTAAAGTCTGTCATCCTCAGCTGTGGCTTAGCACCTTTTTCTTTAGAAGACAGATTTTCTTGTTCTTATCCAAAGTCTGGGGCTCCTCACACTAAAGACAAGTGCCTAGAGAGAAGAGAGATCCTACCGGAGACATGCTCCACAATGCAAGTGGAGCAAGGGATGCCCCTGAAAATAATCAGGAGCTGATCACACCCCCTCAGTACACAGAAGTGCAGATCTGAGCCCTCCCAGCCACGTTCTCCTGATCTGCTCTCTCCACCCACAGCAGCAAAGCCCTCAGCTGGAGATGCACAAGTAGCATTGCACCCATCTCTGCTCAGCAGCGCTGCTCCCGTGAGCAAAGAGGGAATGGTGCTGCACAAAGAAAGGAAAAGACACAAGAAGAAAAACTAATCCATTCTTCAGAAGTTATGATAGACTCCAGATTTTCAACATTTTTAAATTTTTAATTATTTCTGAAAAACACAGCTGAACTCTTACAGAAGAGTCATGCAGATTCTAAAGAATGTTTTTAATTACCTTAATCCAATGAAGTGTTAATTTAAGAGTTAATTTATCAGAGTATTAGGAATGCTTGAAAGTGGAAGAAACTGGATTTTAAGACCTGTTATTTGGAACATTAAACCAATGAACATCAGACCCTATGAATCGATGTCAGTAACAGTTACCACAAGTAATTATTCACAATTATTTTTAATAGACTTTAAGTCCCAGAGCAACCTTTATATGAATTCCAGCCTTTCCTAAACTTCAGATATTTTACTAAATTAAAGGCTTTTTATAACTGAATAACCACACACGCTTGTATAAGCATTTTCAATGACCTTATGCATTTTATTTCTGGTATAATTCTTTAAGTTTCAGCACTAAACTTTCTTATGACCACCTTCTAAGATGAAAAACTCTAATATAACAACTCATGTCTCCGTAATGTAATGGAAGTTTCTGGACAGCACACGAGTTTAAACCAGCATACCAGGTGCAATGCCACCAATAGTGTAGCCAGTAATAATGAATTACTGGGTATTGACCAACTTTAGTAACATTATATTCTAGTTTCATTCCATTTTTGTTTCACTGCCCCCATTCTCCAAGAATGGTGGTTCTCCCGTTACACTGTGGAATCTGTGACTATTCCTTTCATTTGAGAAGGAAGATACTGAATATATATTTTTAAAAAGAAAGCTCCACAGGTGAGTAGAAAGGTCTAATGATAGCAGAGCAATCTTCAAAGTGTTTGTGCACAAGACAGATAACAGGGTTAAGAGTGTATCACACCAATGTACCCTGGAGGTATGAAAAGATCCAGCTTTGTATGAAAGTCCTCAGTAACTGAGGATACATGTAAAAAGACAGGTTTGGTACTACTTAGTCATCTCCTTTACTAGCTTAAAATAAGATTCATAACAGGGAACAAATATTTTCCTGATATCTTAGCACGTAAGACAAACTAAGAGAAAAATACATTATGAACAAAGTGATATACTTATTATGAATTATGAACATACTGATATAATCAATCATACTCAGTTATAATTTAATTCTCTAGCACTCATTCTTCTTCTTTCCCTCTCCCCCAATGTTGGGATGATTACAAAAATCTCCAGCACATTCAAAATCAACAGGACATACTTTGGGTTGTAACTGACCAATACAGAGTCAAGGAAAAAACCCAATGCACAGAATGTTGCTGAAATTCTAAGTATAAATTCTAGCTACCCCTGCTTTCTCAGGCAATGTTGGATCTTCAATAGAAATGCCAGCAGACAAATTTCTTGCCCTTACATTTCCTGTGATTCCTTACTCTCTCCTGGACAACTGATTTGAAATCAACAAATGTTCTTTCAAAAAGTATAGAAAACCCTAATTAATAGGGACATAAATCAAGAATTGGAAAAAGGATTTAATGAAAGCAAAAAATTAAGTAAGGCTACATTTTACTGAAAATATAGAATTAGGAGACTAATGCATTTTCTTAGGTTACATCATTTAACGGATTTAAACATATTGAAAGCACAGTTCCTTCTGCAATTCTTTATAAGATTCCAATAATTTTACCCCAAAACTCCTACATTTTCCGGATTTCGAAATCTAAACATCTAATCTTTTGAATTACTGCCACAGCTAAGAGACTTGAGGATAAGATAATTTTCTGCTGGCCTTATTTGTGATATACTCCTTTCTTCATATAGCAGCCATATGTTCCCATATAACCACAGTGTGGGAGACCCACTGCCCTACTGGCACAACACAGGAAGGGCTCTGTACTTCAAACACTCTTCAGTAATAAAGAAATTCAGAGAAGTGTCATGACTGTATTTCCAGCTCTTTCATGGCAAACTGGGTTTCTATTGCTTCCATTCAATTCTTTGCCCCAAAAGTGCATTCTTTATGAAGGTTTTGAGAGGATTACTGCAGACTGAACCCACCTCTACCCTCCTTTTCCTACTTCAGAGAGATAACAAGGGAAGAAGAGGAGTGACAGAGGGTACCAGAAAAGTCTGTAAGATTTTCCAAAGCTTGTTGCAATTACTTTTCCCTGAAGAGAGATTCCAAATTGATTTCATCACCCCTCTGGTTTCCTACAACACTATGTCAGCTAAGTAGAATTGCCTGTTTTGCACAGGAACCACCTTTATACCTCAGTTTCCAGCACTTTTTGAACCTGCCTTTTCATACACATTCCGTCAAAGTATCATTTTAATTTCAAAACAGTCAGAGACATCTTGAAAGATCAGACTCCTCTGTACAGAAGATTTCAGCCTTTTGAAACAGTTTTGTCTCCAGCAAAATTCAAAACTCCATCAGTACAAAAAATATTTAGCATCTCCACCAAACACCACCAAAGAACCTCTGCTTGGCCAAGTGTCCCAGAGATGTGGGGCCTGGAAATGCCCAAGCTGTACCTGACAGAGGAACCAGTGAAACAAATGGTCTGCAGTCAAAACAAAGACAAAATCAAACCTGTTTCATGGACACCCACGTGTCACAGGCACTCAGGCTTCTGGGTGTTCTCTCCAAGTCCAGGCGTACAGGGAGAAGATGATACTGTTTCCCTGGATTTTCCCACCTGAGCATTCCCTCATTCACTTAAAAAAATTTAAACAGTCAAGCTCATTATTCCCCATCCACCCCTTTGATTTGCCAGAATTGATTTTGCAGGACTGGCTTTAAGGGAGCACTTGACCAGGAGCTCAGCTGGGGTAGCAGCCTCTGGCAGAGGAGCTGCATCAACCCCTTTCATCAAGTATAGTGGTCCCAGGAGAAAATATCTATTTGTGGCTTCCACTGAATCAGAACAGTCTCTGCATAACATTTTAGTTTTGACTAAAAATCAATAAATTCTGCTGAGTAGGTGTTATATTGATTATTTTTTCCCTAACCAGCTGTACAATTGCTAAGAAACTGATGCACTATCAGACATTTTGGTGACTAAGTAATGAATAATTGGCATTTAATTCAAGCAACTGTCACACTAGACAGTCTCTGAAAGCCTGTTCACAGTAAATACTGGGTTTGAGTAGGAAGTTGCAGGTACAAATATTCCCAGTGTGAGTTTCTTGATTCTTTCCGCTTCAACTACTGCCTCCAAAAAGCTCATCTCTCCTTTACCTATATTGCAGCATTTTAGTACTGTGACATTTAAATCCTGTGAGATTTTTCAGCCTAAAATTTTAAATCCCACCTGCAGAGGTCTTTATAACAATACTTAAATGTTTGATTCTGCCTAGAGGAACACCTAGTAACAAGCTTATCATGTGATAAATGACTACCTGTCAACTCTCCTCAGATCAAGTTCCATAGCCTTTGATTTTTCCCACAGTTAGTGCCCACAACCAAATTTGTGGCATCATTTGAAACTCCCAAAGAAGTGCAAAGAGACACAGAGATTTTTCTCTCTGAATCCTTCAAATTCACTTTTCCAGGAATATATTGGTTTTAATATTCCTTTCCCTGGGTGCACTAGAAAAAGTGTTTCATGACTAAAAATACATAGTATTGTATTGGAATATGAGTCCAAATAACTATGTGAATTATCTCTCCAGTTATGCCTTGCATGAAAGAAGATATGAAATGGTAAAGGAAAAAAACCCAAACAAACAGCAAAATCAACCTATATATCTCTTGGTTGGAATGATCAATAGTTCATATTCATGTAAAATATTTAGAATGAAACAGTCCTTGTATGCAACAGAGCTAAGTCAGGTAAGGAGGAAGGCTCTCCAAGTTCCTCAGCCCGAGGCAGTTGTCTGCCACATGTATCCAATGTACCAGTTAACTTTGGGCATAACATTTGCATCCCTCCAGTTTCTGTAAGAATGAACAAACCTCGCTGCTTAGAGCAAGACACCGGTCTCACTCCACGCACACCTCCTCATCTCCATTGTTTTTACTGCCAGAGTTTGCAGCAGTTCATTGTAGAAAAAGCTATTAAGGAACAACTGCTCATTTCCTTTAAACTTGTAAGGTAATTAGACTGGCAAAGCAGTTACAGTGTTAATTTATCCCTGGAAGATAAATTAAGTGGTTCTTTGCAGACACTGGAGGAATGACTCACAACATGAACACAAGTTTATTAAATGGAGCCTTTCCCTCTTTCCTGCCTCCCACTTTCTCCTTCGGGCATAAAATTAAGACTGGAAGGTCGGTTTTACTGTGTTTCATAGTGTTTTCATGGATTGTCTCTGTTTTCTATCCCCAGTCCCAGGGTTCAGCCTCACCAACGTTTGGGAGCAATGTCTGCTCCCACTGCAATTGGATCAGCTCCACTGAGAGCCTTAATCCCTTCATCATTTTCCACAGTCATAGCCATCAGCTAAATATCAGCAATACCTTCTACACCACAGCAGCAGGTCTGCCAAGAATGTTATTAGGATCTGACTTTTAGGTGTTTTTACACAAAACACAGCTAGGAAAGTTCCCTGCAGACTGAAATTAGAGGGCTGGGTCCCTCAAGCAGTCATTCACACAAGCAGTCCTTACCTGCAAGCTCCATCAATGGCGCTATTCACGTGAGATTTTATGGTTTAGAGGATTAGACACTGTATGTAATGTCTCAGACTGAGACACAGGCCCATACCCACACAAGGCTGAAAACAGGCCACACAGCACAGTTCTTCTACCTGCTCTCCATCAGCAGCTGAGACTCTCAGAAATACAAATATGGTTTTGAAAGTTGCGCTTTAAACCTTCAATTTCATCATCGCTCAGAAAAATCCAACTGCTTGGGATGTGGATGCAGAGTCCCTTTAAGCCCACCATGGTGAATTCAGCTTCAAACAGGCCTGTGTTGTAAATTGTGGTAAATGAATTGCTGCTAGCCCTATATAACCAGTGAATTCATTTTCTAGGCTTGCCAATATGACCTGTTTCAACAAGACTGACATTCAGTTTTTACAGGTATCGTGTTAATACGTTTGTATAATTTTTTTCTTAAATGACTCCCAGCATTTTTAAGGACCTCCATCATTGCAAATTGCCTCTTTATCTTTGTCACGGGATTCCTGTTTATCTGCAGGCCCTTTGGCTCAGAAAAATTAACCTCTTGCCACATCAAGAAAATTTCAAGTTCTGTTGTTTCTTGGGTTAAACAAGATGCTATGGCAACTCCAAGTAGAACCTGTTATGCTGGCTCAGGTCTGCTGGCAAGGTATGCAAGTTTCAGGTGCTCACTTAAATTAACAGAGATGATGAAGGAGGCACTTGTACCTTAACTCTCTCTAATCCTTGTGGGAATAAAACTCTTAGAGCTTGCATTTTGCTGGTGATACAACCATGGCATAAATATTAATTCTCAGTAAGTTAAAATCTTGATTACCATGTCTGTTGAATGACGTCTGCGCCTCATCTGCTCTTGGGCAAGCTTCTCTAATAAAGACACTGCATTGGGATTTTCTCAGCCCATACACAGCTCACTGCCACCAGTGCCATGCCAGGTGCAGAAGATCTCTGACCAATCCACCCTGCCCTAAATTAGGCCAAGGGAAGGAAACACAAAATCCCCTTCATTATTCACAGAAGAGCCCTGGGTGCTGGAGTGGGCAGTATCCTTGCCAGGAGAGCCTTTTCCAGACCACCTGTAGGGACTCTCTGGGGCACAACAGCAAACCAATCTCTCCAACACATAACAGCCCAACTGCAAACCCAGATTTCCTAAAACTCTCATCACTGCCCAGAGACAATGGTACAACCAGTGTTAAAGGCAAAGCTTTCTGCCCTACTCTGACATCTAATTCCACCCCCAAATTCTTCTTCTGTTGACCTTGAATGCTAAAACAACCTCAACCCTCAGTTCCTGCTGTTAGCAAAACCTGACTGCTAACTCAGCCTACATGTGCTTTTTATTTGCTCATTAGCATCAACGAGAGAATTGGCAACAAATGAGAAAAGAAATGACACCGACTATAATGACCTACAGTTCAATTAAGAAAAAAACCCAAACCATTAAGCAACAAGCTCCAAAACGTCACAGTCATTTGGCATACCAGATCATGCTGGGGTAACAGGATTACTGCTTGCACTGGGATTGGGGGTAGGTTAAGATTGATTGTTTAGGAAAGCAGTGAGTAAAGATTTTGATTTGTGCTAAGAGAAGGTCATTTAAATAGGGCATGGGGTGGAAGGTTTTACTTTAGCTTTTAGGTTGAGAAGGATTTAAGGTTACTGCTGGCAAGGTCCAGACTTTGCAGGTGGCTCTGAAAATTGCAAGAACTAGTGTAAGATCTGTGTGTGAGGACTAAAGCTTGACTCAGGTGTAAGCAGGTCTCATTTGCTTATGTGCTGGCTGGAGACGACAGGGGCTGGGCAGCAGGGACAAAGGGTGAGACATGCAAGGGAAAACTGTTGCTGTTCCCAGGAAGGAATAAGAGAGCTCCCCACTGGTTAATGAATTAGAAAAGGTTCAAAACCTTGTGTGGAAGATGGGAGAGATGGTGTATTGACTACTGCCCTGAAGAAGCAACATTATCAGGGCAGAGAATTGTTGATATTTGTGTTGGTCCAAGTGGGGCTAAGGATACTCTACAGTAGCTTCTTAAATCAGTGTTACAACATGTTTTTAAAGTTAATCCACTAATCATTCTCACATACCACACAGTGTGCTGTACCATAGGCAGCTGTGGTACACTCCTTTCAGTCAAAACAAACCTGGAAGGCCTCCTCCAAGTGTCCTCCCACCCTTAAAGGGGCGTTGGGGTATGTAAATCTGTTTTGCTAACACCCCAAGGTCTGCAGGACAGTCTGCTCTGGGAGATTCCTAAGCAGGTTTTAGCAGCGGGTTGCCAGCTGCAATGGGAGGCATTGTTATTCACGTGGTGTTGTAGGTCCCAAAACAACCTGGCTAGATAAACTGCTGTGCAAGGACCTGAGAAAAAGCTGACCTTGTGCAGGAAAAGGTCTTACTTGTATTTAATCTAGCTCAGTAAGAATATAAACTGGATAGAGGCAGTTCAGAGACTGTAGCAAGTTAAAAGAAATAACAAATCAGAGTCAGATATCCATAGTAGATGTGATAAAACCTCTGACTGGGTGTAAAAAACAGCTTTGCATAGTACAAAGGAACTTGTGAAGAGAAACTGATGAGAAAAGATGAGGGGCGAAGAAAACTAAAGAAAGATTATCAGCATTCAAATTCATGAAGCATTGCCAGAGCCTGAGAAACAGCACAAGAACCTGGGATACTCTGTGATGATGCAAAAAATCTGATCAGCTCTCATTTACCTACAGCTTGCCTGGTTTCTAACAGGTACCAAGTTAAAATAACACATCCTGTAGTTGTCAGTAATGAAGTTCCTCCCTGGGTGACGGGTGGCTGTGTGATGCTGTGTTTGCACTTTGAGCTGTGAGGGTACTGTGGCTGCTCTTCCTCCCTCTAGGGATTCTCTTGCCCCTCTCCAAAGAATTGGCAGCTCTTGGCTCATCTGCCTGGCCCAGCTGATGAGCCATGGAGGCTGCAGCACACATGGATGGTGATGTAGCTCTGCTTGCCCCCAGCCAGGCACCAGTTGGACTGGATCCCATGAAAAGCACTGTTATTTTGCAAGAGCTCAAGGACAGCAAATACCTGGATAAGTTCTTACTCATTTTCTACTCTCATTACTCAGAACTAGAGAGTTTGAACAATAGCTTCAGAGATCTTTAACACAAAGCCTACCAGGAACTCATTGTCTGTGTCTTCTTCCTGAAACAAAAGGATGTCCAGGAGGTCTATAAGCAGTTAATCTTGGGTGTTTTCCTGCAACAGCTGCTATAAAGAATTGAGCCAACCATTCTCTCACATAACATCTTTGGCCAAAGGAAAACTCAGAGGCAGGGAAGCAACCGTGGTGTCACTTGCAGGGCAGGAAAAGAATGAGCTGGAACACAGATAAGGCATGAACATATGCAGCAATGGAGGCAAGGCTCATTTCTGCACGGTCCACTGATATGGAAAACAAATGTGGTCAGGCAAGGAGCAATAACTTACACTTTTTTTTCTTGTCCAGGTAGATATCTCTGCATTATTGTTAGGTTTACAGCTAGAACTGGTGCTGGAGAGAGGGTTGCAAAGTGCAAGAGACAGAAGGTTAGGGTAAACTAGAGGGTACTCTGAGTTGGAATATGGATGAATACTGAAATTAGATTGTTGTTGCTGTAGCAGGAATCTCTCTGGCCCTAAACAAGTCTAGGTTCAGGACAGGCTTAGAAGTGGAGCTGTGAACTGGAAGGATCAACTTGCTAGGACATTTGCTATGTCCTGCTTGGTTTTTCCTCTCTTTTCCAATTTCTAGAACATTTGTGAAAAAAGGCTACTTCCTATGGTTGAAATGACTGAGAGCAGGAGCAGCTTTGTCACGTCACATGCAGAGGAGTGGGATGGAATTCATGTTGAAAAGAAACTGGCTTAAGGCTGGTCAAAAGGCTCATCTCTGTAGCTAAAATGATCTTTATATCTCTTGAAAAATTATTTATGCCTAATATTGAGACTGGAGAGGGGATGAGAGCTATGGAAAAGGGGCTGAAGATCGCAATGTAGTGATGCAAGGGCCACTGCTGAGGATGAGATGTGGGGCCATGTGTTGTTTTCTTTGTTACTCTGTCGTGGGCACATACTCCAAGCTCAAGAGAGAACTGCAGAGAAGAGACAGCTCTGGGCTGTATAATTAAGACAAGATTCAACTGAAGAGTTAGTTGGATTCACAGATACTGAAATGCCTGTGGACTGGACTGCTACCAATAGGAAAGTATGGCCTTTCTTCTCGTTTGGACAAGTTGTTTATTATCATTAAGCCTGTAGCTAGGGTTTGTGGTTAAGGCTCATTTACAGAGAGCAGAGACTGGAGGACTAGGATCTTGTCAGGCCTAGGAGATTAGGATGAGGACTGCTACCAAAAGGGGAAGCAGACTCCTTACAGTCCTTATCCATCTGCTGCTGGGATCTATCTTTTGATACAACTGCTATCAGGAGTGTGGTTACTGCACAACAGTGTTGGGGAAACAATTCCTCTCTACTATTCACTGTAAAAGACTCACTGACAAGACTTTGGCTTAGACCAGTCCTGTACACTAAATATATTTTGACATACAAACACTTTTGACTTTATTCCCACCCATAAAGTTAGGCTTTAGTCTTAACACAGAGAGGCCCAGCTAGAAACAAACAAACAAACAAACAAACAAACCCAAAGTAAGATATTCTTGCCTTCTAGGAACAGTTCTTACTGTAAGAGATTGAATCTTGAAGACTGCAGCCATAAAACCTGAAATCTTCAGGACCTACTGTTAATAACTGCACCAGTCCTAGCAGAAGGTAAATTATTAACCCTTTACACAAACACAGAAAACCAATTAATAAAATACACATAAACACATCATTTATATAGGTGTGTATAGCCTTCTGAAGAGGTTGAAGTAACATAAAGACCATTCAAAACCACCGAGATTTTACACAGCCCTTTGTCCTAGACAGAGTCTTTGTGTTCTCAGATTAATCCAAACTTGTAAGGGGCTGGTAGCCAAAACTCCAAAGTCCAGTTGGAATAGTTATAGACTGGATTAAGAGGCTACAAAGCCTGTATCTGCTTGATTCCTAGACACAGCACCTCTAAGGAGTCAGATAGTCAAACTAGTATTTCAGGATCTGCTGTTTCCAACTGTAAAATTGATCATATCTTTGAAACCCTTCTGTAGACTCTAGAGAAGCATGAAATATTCCTGCCTTCTGGCACAAGCCTGTATCTTACTCCACAATGCCTTCTGTATTGCACCTTTAAACACTGTTCTTCTGCCCCTGCTGTCTAGCTCCCTAACATGATACCTGGCCATAGTTAGAGTTCCAAGATACTTATCATAGCTTGAAAAGAGAATGAGCTCTTACCCTCTGGCTACTGGCCCCAACCCTAAACTGCTACAAAAATATCTACTTTCCATCAGGTCCTGCTAGCCCTAACCTCTGCCTTAGCTGAAGGCCACAAAAAGACACCAAATAGGCTTCTCTTTTGCAACCAGCCCATAACTGAGGCCAGAGAGACATTCCTACTGCAGATGAAAGCCTGTTTGTCCAACCCATCTGTCCATCACCTTAAGGGCAGGCTAAACTTAGCTATAACCCCTGAAACTGCCATTGCAGCGCCTCCCTAGTTTCCCTTCAAGAGTAATTTTCGACACCCAGAAATACCTAGCATTTGTATCTCTGAGAGATCTGAGCAGTGAACAAAGCCAAAGCAAAGCCTCAACTACACCCCAAGCAAACACTACCCCACAGATACTTTACATTATTAATCTGCCCATTTCAGGCACCATTCCTTAGTTCCAAACACGAGCACTTGGCCAGACCTAGTGATAAAATAACATGTTCAGCACTCATCTTCCAATCCCAGACCCTGCTCTCAGTTCCAATGCTGGCACCAAACAAAGCTCAGAGACTGCCAACATCTTCACAAGGGTTTTTGTATCTGCTGCCTCCTAGAACCAGACTTAAATAGATCACTGTAAGCCTTGTAAAGTCTATCAGTGGAAACAAACTACTCTGCCTCATACACCTAGAGCCATAGACTGGCAGTATTTTAGATTCTGAAGATGCTGTAAACTGTATAATGAAAACCAGCAGATTCTAATTTGCACCAAAACCAAGTGTAAATCTGTGATTCTGTCTCAGCATCACCTTCAGCAATAGTTCAGTGCTTTTTCCAGGTAAGCAATAAAGCTGAGCATTTGGTACTTTATAGTTAAAAACCTCAAACCCAATACTTACATTAATGTAGTCAGAGACCCCTCACAACAAATATGCTCCAAATGAGGCCTCCTGGAAAAAAAGTTTCTTGTGGGGGATGATGAGGAAACAGATGTCCAAGCAAAGAAAACTCAACCCAGCTGCCTGCTAGAGGGATTCTTTGCACTTACATGTGGTTGACATTGATTTGGCATCTGAGGGAAAAGGGTTGTTGCAGGGTTTCACAAACTGGCTTTGCTTCTCTTGAGTTTACAGTGCAAATATAGGTAGTATCACAGGGCATCTCAGCACTACCACAACTTAGGTTGTTTTGGTAACTGAACCCAGAGTGATTCCCAAAAAGCTTTGTTATTGCGGCTGCAGGCAAAAAATTGAAGTCACAGATGATGGGGCACAATTCACTTAAAGTCAGATCTAGATAATTATATAGCAGATGTCTAAACACTCTGGAACTCATTTGTATCTGATGGAGAGCAACAGGTAGTCAGAAGGAGAAATTCCTCTTGAGCTAAATTTAAAAATCTACTCCAAGATAGCATGAATCATATTCATTAAATTTTCAACTGTATCTCTGTAAAGACAGCTGAAGGTGAGTAATTCATATGTAGACATCCACGTTTAGTCAGATAAATCTCTTAAACTTTCTTACTAAGGTGGAAGATCAGGATCTTGAATAATCAGCAAATTTCCATACATGCTGCCTCTATGGCATAATGATTTATTGCTTCATGAAAAGGACTTTCAAGGGTATAGCATGACATGGGATTTCTTGTATCTATTCTAAGGAATATTTATTATTATTATTTTTATCTTTAGAGTTAAATCCACCTGTGAACTGAAGGAGAATTCTGTCTATTTAAATGCTTGCAATAGTTAAAAAAATTGTTTAGGTCCACTGGTCAGGTGGCAAAGACTGGCCTAGCAAGGCTGAAACCCAGCAGAACAGTGGAAATTTATAGTGTATATAAANCGTCTGGCCTGGGTCTGTTTCCTCTCACCTCTGAAGAACCACAGGTAGGAAACTAGGAGATCACCACCACCAGGGGTGGTTATGTTTCTTAAAGTCACCTTTGGGGAATGCTCCAGCATCTGGGAATTGCGAAATTGTTCCTCTACTCTTCACTAGGCTTTAGTCAGCTGCTGTATGTAATACACACTTCTTACACATTACACTTAATTACTCAGCTGAAAAGAGCCATCTGCAGCACTAAGATCAGGGCTTCTCAGCTGATTACAGAAAGGAATATTTTATGCTCATGCTTTCCCAGACATGGCTGATTAAATGATGAGGTTCAGTGTAATGTGTGAGGGGAGCACTGACTGCTCCCTGCCCGGTGTCTGATTGCAGGATCCGCAGCTGCAGCAGCGAGCGGCGCCTGAATACAAACTTGGTGCCTCTTCATCCACCATGGGCCATTCAGAGGCTGATTCACAGAAGTGAGTACAAGTAATGCAGCAATATTTCAGTTCCATTATTCTGCCAATGGCATGTAATTTCACTGCCAGTGACAATTAAGCTAGACAACTGTATTTTTATTTAGTCTTTAGTACCCCAGCACAGCTTTTTGCTTACTTCGCCACCAATTTAAAATCCACATCCTCCCCAAAGATTATATTCATATAGTTGTATACAGTACTCCAAGCCATACTATCTGACTGAATATTCAGGGGGGAGGGTGTTTGTGTGAGTGATTGCCTGTCACTGAAGCCAAGAGTCACACTCCATTTAATATCCAGGAAGCAGAATTAGCTCCCAATGAATATTCAAAACTATAGCCATAAACCAAATGTTGTGGCTATGTGAGTTGCTCAAGTGCTGCTTGAGTAGATGTGCCTAAGCTGGCTGGATCAGGCAGATGCCACATGTAAAACACCTGAAGTTATCTTGAGGACAGCACAGGCAGCAAAATCTTCTTAGGCCAGGGATAAATGACTTTCATTCAATTCCATGCTGCCTTGGTTATGTTATTAGCTATGCCCAATTAGCTACCCTGAAGCTGGATTTATCTTATTTCTGCCTTACCATCCCAAACTTCTGGGGTTTTTTTTGTTTGGTTGGTTTTTTAGTTTAAATGGATTAAATGAAGAAAATGTGAACTATAATAATTGAACTGTTGCACTGCTAAATCAGGGCCAATGCTCATTGAGGAACTGATGTCCTTTATTCTAAATACCCACATTTTTTTCCCTTCAGAAGAGAAATCAATTTATTAAGGAGAAATCTAAAGTACCCTTGGAGGTAAGGTGGGCTTCTCCATGTTTGCTACATACAAGAGAACTTTTCTGGCTGACAATGAAAAGCAGGAAACATTTCCTCTTCCCAAACCCTTATTAACCAATTTTAAACTACTCTCCAAAGGTAGGTAGAGACAGAGCCACTTTGAGATTATCTGTGGAGTACAGTATGGAGCTTGTGAACCTGGAAAACAGCCATTATCTCATAAGATTGCCAAAAGGATTTTAAGAGATAATACTTTAAAATCATTATAAGGAAATCAGGGTTAAAAGAAAAGCAAATAAAATAAAATAAAAACATCTGTTTACAAAATACAACCAAGCAATACTGGCGAACAGTTTGTAGGAAGAAATACAAAGGAAGAAAATAATGTAAATATCCACCTAGAGTCTGGATGATGCTTAAGGATGCCAGGCCCTCCTAGAGCTGTATGACAGCAATCAATGATGGGTGAGGAGAGCAGCCAGGACACTTTTTCTATGGGCCAGACAATGAAGTGTAAACAAGGAGAGGAAAAAGAGTAGAACACAAGCAAGTGGCAAAGGCCTGGGCTGCAGAGGGAAATCCTGCTTCCCTTCTATAAATGGGTACTGAATGATATCAGAGTGCTGAGGACTCCTCAGATGGAGCTGCTGTGAAGCAACCTCCAGATTGCCTACCAGGTTACAGAGACTGTGGGACCTTTAGAGTTAGTTCCAAGCACACTGAGATGTTACACTAGTTGTTTAGACTGGGATTTTTCTCTGTGTTCAAGACCCATTAGCAAACCACTTTTCTGTTTTGTTTTGTGTATAATGGAAATTAAATTACCATAATCAGGTCATGGTAACAAACATTTTGGTTTACAGCAAGTGCTGAGGTAGCAGATTATTACCTTCTCCAAGACAGCATTCCCAAAACATTTATTTACAACACATTGATTATAATTTTTCAAGGAAATGCTGATTAGAGGTTCAGCAGGTTCTCTTTATTTCATGTTGTTCTCTGAAGAGACACCTTCTATTAAAACTCCATGCAACCAACTTTCAAACAATCTGCCAACATCTTTAGTGAATACATCCCATTTCAATTTCCCTGCTTTGGGGAAATATACTGAAGTTCCAGAGCCCTTGTGTGGTTCAGAGATTATCAAGATAACCATGAAATAACTTGATCTTAACTAATATCTCAAAATCACTCTTAGCACAAGCCAGGATAAATACTTTCATTTTCTTTTATGGTTATTTGCAGAAGCCAAAAGCAACAAGGCAGTTCAAAGGTTTTTTAAAGTCAGAAATGGAAGAAACACATGTTTAACTTAATGTCTGTATATCTATCAGACAAGTTATACCTATTTGCCATTTTCTTGCATCCCTCAAGATGTGAGCTCAAGAGAGACTCTCAGGTTCTTGAGCCTATTATTTCTCTTCCTTTCAATTTCCAGGTCTCTTCCTGAAGTTCCCTTGAAATTCTGTTTGCAGATCTCTCCCTTGCCCTGGACCCATGCTATTCTGCACTTCATCTAAGAGGTAATGTGAGTCCCAAACCCTCACCTTGATGATAATCAGAGGAACAGACATGTACAGCCTGTTTCAAGACACATTGTCACAGTCATTTGAGGGGACACCATGACTGGATGGCTGTGCACCCACTCATCCTGAATGCCCCTGTTGCCAGTTATTTGGATAAGAACAGCTCCCCATCTCCTCTCATCAGTGGGGACCATTTCTGCAGGGCCATGCTTTAGGGCCCTCACTCATATTTTTCTTTGGCCTCTGCAGCCATGATAGGATCTCCTTTCGTGTAGCAAGTATTTCCCCCACTTTACTATGAGCTTTATCATTCATCTAGGTCTTTTTTACATATCATTTTAATAAAAAAACAACTTAGTAAGTAGTATCATTTTAAAATTCAAGAAGGGTGTTAAGAGAGAAAAAGCAGCGCTTAAAGGCAAAGTGGCAAAATGCCATTAAAAGTTAGAATTTGCATTTACTTTCTAAAGAATATAAATTTTTAACTATATAGTTTTAGATCCTAGTTTAAAATCCCTTCAAAATTTGTTATTTTTTAAATTCTCTCTGTGCTTCATCGTCTTATTCAAAATATAAAAACTGAATCTATTTGAATTTGTGGCAACACTAACAATGTTAATTTTCTTTTTTTCCTCTATGCACTATTACATTCACATTTAAATATGAGCTTTAAACAAAAATGCATTGGAAGTGAAACACAGCTGAGCATTCACCCTTGAAAACTGAACAGAACTGCTTATAGATAATTTAAAAGTGCATGCATATTATGTTTGGCTTCCTCAGGAGTTATCAGAGAGATGCCAGCTCGTTTGCCAACTATTTCAAAGTAATTTAATACATAATGCATTCTAAATGTATGACACAGTGTGTGGGAAAACTGGCATTTCAGCAGTCAATTACTATCTAAAGAAAGAGGAAAAAGAAATTATGACAACTGCTTGTCAAGACATTTATTCCAGTGACATCTGCCAATGTGGAAATGAAAAAAGAGCAGCATCAATGGGGTGTTCTTAAGATGTGACTTAAAGTGTGGGAAGTGATGACAAATAGTGGAAGATATTTGCTTCTGCTAATATTCCTAATAATTTTTTTTAAGATCCATGATGCACTGACTTTTACTTTAAGCTTGAATACATTTTATTGAATAAAGACTTCTGCAGGCTTCAGATGAGACTTTCAGTCAAGCACACTGCACACCAAAGTGTCCTGACCAGCTGCCCTGAGATTGCTTGATAGGAGTTTTCCAGCAAAATATCACAAATGTTTCTGCACCATTAATGAAGAAGACACAGTCCCATGGTATCTCCTGCCTTGTCCCTGCTCAGTATCCATGCTGCTCCTGAGGATGGCAATGACAAGGAAGAAGATTCCACCTGAAGAGGTGTCCAGGAAGTGACTGGGATAACTTGTCAAAACCTAGAACATTCAACTGTGAAGGTAAATAGCGAATGGAATATATCAGCCTTTGCATGGCAAACAGTAGAACTGACCCCTAGGAAACGACAGATGGGTGAAGAGAGCTTTGGGTGAAGAGACTGGCAGGTGTGAGGAGTGCAGCAGTCCTTGATGAGTCTTGGTGCACAGAGCCAAATCTGGCATTAGCTGTGCTGTTTATTGTGTCAGAGTGGATGCAAGTCAGCAGATAAAATGCCAAGGTAGAGGAAAATGAGAAAAACTGGACCTGTTCCTATTTCTTACTCTGTGCAAGTTCATCAACCTTTGTGCCACAATTTCTTTTTATAAAAAAATGAGGGAAAGGAAAAATAAAGAAAAAAACAAACAAGAGAAAAATCTTCCCTTATGCTTTTCTATAAACCAGTGAGATCTATATAGGAGTCATCTCAGAGTAAGAATCACCTCATTTAAACATTGAAAAAGAAGAAAGAAAAGCAGGAGAAAAGGAAAAAAATACACCACAAATGTATCTGTAACAAGTTGTTTTTCCAGCACAGCCTGTGACTATCATTTACAGATGACAGCTCTGTATCAAGATTCAAATCCCCATTCTCAGTTGTTTTCTGCAATCTTCCTAGGTTGCTAGAAATTATGAAAACATTAGTAGGAAAAACCCTTTTTGCTTTTGCAAGGAAAACTGCACTTAACACCTAACTAGGACTCCTCTCTTTTGTTACTCCAACAGGAAAATGAGCTAGACCTCCAGTCCTGCTGTACAGTACCAATAATCCTCTTTTTTCCTCTGCAGCAATGGTCTGATCCATCTGCAGGTACAGAAAATTGTGGCCCTGATCAGGACCCAGGATTTTAACCCCAGGTTGCTATTCCTGCAGCAAAGCTTGGCTGTACATGAGGACACTAAAGGGGAAAACCTGCAGTTTTCCCCAGGATAGGGCTTTCATTTACAGTTATGGGGTGCTTTTTTCCGCTTTGTTTTTCAGCGTATGTGTAAGGCTTCCAAGAAACAGATGCCCAAGGAAGCAGTATAGGTGTAAAGTGCAACTTGGTGTAGCTTGTGTGTACAAGGAGTCACTGGCTACAGTGAAGTTCATGCTGCTGCCCTCAGAGAGTGTCTGCTGGAGAGGAAATGCACATTTAGGAACTTGGAAACAGCTACCTCAGCTGTAGAGGCTGCTCCACAGCAAGAACTCTCACATGTAGTATGGTGGCATGCCAACTTTAAGTCCAGCTTTAGTATTGGTTGCTGTAGATCAAAACTGGTTGAATGTAAAACACAGGTGTGAGGTTAAATTTTAAAAGAACTGCTGAATTTTTTATTCTTCCACACCTGAAAGTATAAGAAGGCAGATCAGCACAGATTTGGTGGATAAGGTAAGGAGGGGGAGGGGGGAAAACCTTTATAACTCTTCTTTATTACACAGCTTTACATTTTACCTTCTTGTACACTTTCCCTTAAGCCACTTATCAGTTGAGTTTGTATGCTGTGACCTTTTAGCTTTAGCAGGGAGAAAAACAATAACTCTGGGCTTTCTCTGGCTCAGCCTGTGAAAACTGGTGGACATTTAAGCTTAATATATTAAAATTTCAGTTCCAGAGACATGCTGCACAATACTTGCCAAATAGAATGCCAAGATAGTCACAGGGAAATTACCTTTTTGACAGCACATTGTATAATGTCTGCTGGGGTGACTCCAGTTCCAGCAAGTCATAACTAGAGGTCACATGGTCTGGATGCACTCCTGTGTCCAAAGTCTGTTTCCACCAGCTCTAATCTCCAATGAGAAACAAAGGCAAAACACATTCATTGTTTTGGCATTTTTCATTATCTGAAGACTGGAAGAATGTTAATATAAGAACAGAAAAACAGTCACACTTGGGGAGCTCACAGGTTCATATTTTCCATTGCTCTGTCTCCATCAGTGGCCCACACTGGTGTCCAAGAACAGCTGTGTTTGCACTGAGCTTCCTTGGTGCATATCCCAGTCCACCATGCAAGGGTCTCTGGGGTCAGACCTGGCACCTCTGAATAATTTTCTTTCAAGAATTTATCCAATTGCATTTTGAAGAGTTATAAACCTCAGATATTCACAAATCCCTGTGCCAAAAGTTCCCCAGTTTATTTGCATGTTTCCTAAAAGTTATCTGCTTTGTTTGACTGGAATGTGCTGAAAGTTTTGCTTGAGGACTCCGAGCTATTGTGCTGTGAGATACAATAAGCATTTTTCCCTAGCCTTGTTCTTCATACTCACTAGGAATATTATGATATCTGCCAGCCTCAGTCACCTTGCTCCCAGGTTGAAAAGTGGCTATTTAGTCATTCCTTGTTTGCTTTCAGCCCTTTGCTCCCTCTTCTCTGCCTTTCCCAGTTCTATTATACCTTTTCTGGGAGCTGGAAAGGGGTTGGTGGAGTACAACAGGAATATGCCACAAGATGATGGCAAAAAAGACCCCCTAATCTGTTTAGTTCTCACTTCCTAAGTTTCCTGGCAATGTCTACAATAACCCCAATGTCTCTTTTCAAAACAGGCAGCTCAGATTCCAACACTGTGAAATTAGAAGTGGCTTTTGTCTCCCTTGATATTTATCTATGTTGAATTTTACCTGCCATATCATCACACAGAATTAGGAGATCCCTCACATTTAGCCCTTACCTTTGCTATCCTCAATATCTTAACTGCTCATTTGACCACTTTGCCTGTTCAGACCTTTCACTGACCTTGAACACCACTCTCCCCCAGCATAAAGCTATATTATATCTCTGCTGGCTGGAATTCAGTGTGAAAACTCTCCAGGACTGCTAATGTCTCTTTCCTCTTCATTTAGCTGGATGTATATCTCAGAGATGAATGTCCACAGCAGCCTGGTTTAAAGCCTTGGTGCATGCCTTTTGTTGGCTGAGCAGCTGGATCTCCTATATCAATATCTCTGCTGAACTCTTCAGAAAAACAGCTCTGATCTGTTTCTGAGGAAAAAGCTTTGGCAGTGTTTGCTTGTCCCCTATATATCATATTTACCCATGTATACACTTTTCTTAGGTGCAGGTCCCAGTGATTTGCCTACTTACACACATAGCAGAGGTATTTATCTATTTATCCACAGTATTCCAGATCTCTTCTGAAGCACCTTCAAAAATTGGTGTCATAGTTAAAACCTTCAGTTCTCCAAATACATGAACAGGAGGTCATGGATCACAGTTAATTCAGTTCTGAATTCAATTCAGAAAACACAGTGTGTTATTATTAAACATGAGCTCCCAAATTCCCAAGACTTCTTGAAACATTTCAAAGGAATTTGAAGTTTTCAATTTGTGCCTTACCAAACACCACTTCTATCACTGTAGATGCCTTTCATTAGGTGTTCTTCACTCTCTGCCACTTTCACATTGAACTACTTCAAGCTCCTATTTGACCAGAGTAGTTTTTCTAAGAAATTCACCTGCATTAGGGAATTCTGAATACTGGTACTTCTGCCTTGTGCTGCCTCATGCTTTTAATTTCTATTCCACCGTCTTTTTTTGGCCAAAAATCAATTAAAACATTAAAAAATATTTAGTGCTTTTGAAAACTACTGGCTAAGAACACTCACAATATTTATCCACCAACAAAGATTGCATGGGCAGCACCAGTAAATCACAATTTGACCTGAAGGAACCTGGAGTGGAAAGTGAAATCCATCAAGACTTTTAGAGGCAGCATTATAAGTATCAAGTCAAACTCTTAGCATAACTGATGTCAGCTGGGGTTCTGATTCACTGCAATCTTTTAATCTGAGTTTCTATATTTAAATGCCACTTCACAGCAGCAGGATGATGCCAATCAATCTGCCCTTCCTGTTCAGTGTATTCCTTGCTCTGATTCAGCAGTCACAGTTACAGTTGGGACTGTGCATTTCCCCATGTAAAGGACAGATATTGCAACATGATTATTTGAAGAACCCTTTCTCAGCCCTATTTCTCATTTCCTAACCCCTGGGGATTATCTGGTATTCAGGGTTGGTGTCTGGGTTGTTAAAAGCTTAGAATCAAAAGCAAGATGCAACTCTAGTAAGACCAGTGGAGCTGACAACCCTTCAGAGCAGCTCTAAGTCTCTAAGTGTGCACAGACTACTTTGCCCAAACCAGATTCACAATTCTCATCCCAAGAAATTCTGTGATTCCCTCTTCCAAGGTTCAACCCCCCTGGCTACTTTTTCTGCACACGTGATCAATGGGACTGGATTCAGAAAATCCCGTTAGAGAAAAACAAATGTCAATAACAGAATTAGGGCCCTTTCATTTCTCCCCAGAAAATAGAAAACAAACATTGTAAATTGCCCATCAATTACTCAAATGCAAATGCTTGAAGTTCTTCTCCCTGTTGCAATTATAGAAGTTGTTCCATGCAATAAAAGATTATTAAGGCAGTACTTAATGGCCTTATTCATAATTCTAAGCAAGCTTCATTTAAAATTTAAACCTACCAGGCTGTTTGAATGTAAATCACAATGCTCTAGAGTATAAAAAACCAAAAGTGAGAACACCATAAATTTCAAGTATTTTCAGGCATGTCTCTTCCCATCATTTCTGTTACATCGGCTTTACCGCTCACTCTTTCTCTTTCAATTAGACCATTCAATGTTCTCGCAGTGCTCTCAGGGTGTTTTTCCCATTCTTGGTTGAATAACTCTCCCAACACTGCTGTGGCAGTGGAGGAGGGGTTGCCTTCCTGGAACCTGCTTTCTTATCAGAACGGAATCTAAATGGTCTCAGAGCAAAACTGAGTGCTATCAGGCCATTACAGGAGAGCCCTCTGAGATCATTAGGCAGAACCACAGCTCTGCCTGCTCAGAAGCTCTTGGTTGTACAGCCCCTCTCAGTACAAGCACCCTTAATCCTTTCCTGCTGAAACTTTGGTCGGAATTATAAAAGAGGTTGAGATGTTTTTGTTGGTTTTGGGTCGTTTTATTTTTTTTTAATGGTGTTGTGAAAGGCAGAACTCAGTTTATGATTAACTTGGCCAGACTGTAGGCCTTATCTCAGCCCATAATTAGCACAGCTATTTTTTAGAATGCCACCTGGTAGCAAACCTGCACACACAAGAAAATAATTTCTCCCACTCTGAAGACTTTGCCAACTTCACTTGAGAAGCATCTAAATTATTTGAGCTAAGAGATACCAGCATGTGAAAAGGACATGAAAATAATAAACCCCTTAATTTTTTTCTTTTGATCTCAGGAGCAGAAAGGTTTCCAGGAACAGAGCACGATAGGGTTCACCAGTTTCAGTTTCACATACAGCACATCTATAGCTGGAAAAGTCTTTTGATAGGTTCCATGGCAAATCAATAAGAATTGCTCCACAGGGGGTTCAGCAAGTACTGGAATAAATCCAATTAGTTGCTAGGTAAATGCATTTATTTTTATCTTCTAAATCAGTTTTTTCTTTCCTGAATGATCTTTCTGGACAAGGAGCAACATGAATGAACAAATGAATGCTACTGCAGCCAGAGCAATCTTTTGATTAAGGGAAGTATGGGCTTCTTCTCACCTCTGCTGCTACATGCTGATGAGGTGAACTGTGCTGTAAATATCAGTTCAGAATTACTTTTTTTGTCTCTTCTGTCCATTTCAAATGAAACAGGGAAACTGAAGACTGGCTGCAGAGTGTCTCTAGTGTGCATGTGAAGAGAACAATTCAGCCCTTTTACTGAGGGACCCTACGTTCAGGGCTCAACCTCTAAAAGAAAGGCCTCAAGGATCTGAGGTGTGGTTCTTTCTTCCCTATTTATTAACCAGCAGAAACATACACACAGACAGAGGACAAAAACTACATCCCACAAAGAAAAAAAAAGAAGGACTGCATTATTTCTTACTACTTAGAATAGTTCTTATGCTATAATACAGAAAAATACTATTTTTACTAGACAGCTGAGAAGTACCATGTAGGACCCAAATTAATTTAGTTTATCTCTAGACCAAGAAAAATATCTTTAAAAATAGTTTAAGAAAGTAATTCTAATTCCCAAGGCAAATACCATGACAACAGGTTTGGGTACAGTGATTAATATCTGCTCCTTTGCTCCAAATGATTGTTGTACATTGTTTTGTTGTTCTACACTGAACAACAAAAGAGATATGGATTGCAGGGTATTTTCTGCCTGCCACAGTACTGCTACTGCAATCACATTATTCCTTTTGAAAAACCAAGAACTTAATTCAGTTTATATGGAGAAGGTACTACTGGAAGCAAACACTACATGAACAAGAGCATACTTTGCTTGGGATTTTATTTTTCCCCTTAATGATCCATGAGATCCACACAGATGTCCAGATTATTTTGAAAACTAATTGAAATCAGTTGTCCAGCAGAGGGCCACAGAGATGATGAGGGGCCTGGATCACCTCTCTTATCAGGAGATACTGCAGGAGTTGGGCCTGGTTAGTCTGGAGAAGAGAAAACTGACAGAGGATCCCATTAATGCATGTAAATATCTCCAAGGCAGGTGTCAAGAGAATGGTGCCAAATTCTTTCTGGTGGTGCCCAGTGACAGGACAAGGAACACAAGGAGTTCCACCTCAACATGAGGAAGAACTTCTTTACATTGAGAGTGGCAAAGCACTGGAACAGGCTGCCCAGAGAGGCTGTGGGTTCTCCCTCTCTGGAGATATTCCAAAGCCCAGGATGTGTTCTGTGTCACCTGCTCTAGGTGACCCTGCCATGGACTAGATGATCTCCCTATATCCCTCCCAACCCTAACTACTCTGTGATTCTGTGTTTCTGTAAAACGAGTGAACTCCTTCCAAAAAATGCCCTATGGAAGAGGAAAAGGACTTGCAGGATGCCACAGCCACTGTGCTACAAACCTCAAGTATCTCTTACCATTAGGATTGTAAAAAGCCATTTTTCAGACGCAAAATTAATGGATATTCTATAGAGAGATTAGGAACATTATACAGAGAGCTTTTCTAGTAAGTAATTTTACATTTCACAAAGGAAGACCTCTAAGCACTTTGTTCAATTTTCCAGTTGAAAGGCAGCCCCAGAGGTGTGTGAGGCGTTGTCCAGCACATCTCTGATGTAGCCTCATTCCTCTCAGTTCTTTTTAAGATTCAACCAAATTTCAGAGCTCTGTGCCTCACTGTCCTCAGAGAGGCATGTTTATGTCACCTCACTCCCTGACTCCTTTGAAGGACATTGCCACACTGCTTTCAAAGCTCTCATTTTCAAACGCCTCCACACCCACCTCAAGTACCACCTCCATCTCACCTTGTGAGATGACAGCATTATGAGAAACAGAGCCAGAAGATGGACAATGGAGTGACCCTCTTCCTTCCTGTGATGCTCCCTTTCCTAACTGCTGCCTACAGTGGGTGAACCTGAGAAACCTGTGTGGTGAAAGTGTGGGCATGGCAAACACTTCTGGGAAGGTAATGTTCTCTAAAGTACCAGAAATGGCTTTTACTTTATTGCACACACGCTGGAAGATGTCAAAAACCAGACACTCTAGACACAAGTTTTAAATCATGGTTTATATTGGACATGACAGCAAAGCTGAAGATCAAGGCATCTTTCACACCTGACATATTTGCTGACTTGTGACAGTGGGAGAGGAGGAAGAGGGCTCCAGGACACAACAGGAGACCTGTCTCATGCCAGGTTGTTTTAGTATGGATTTTCTTCTTGGCTGTAATGGAAATCCTTCTGTTAACTTGTCAGAGACACGTGATACCTATGTGAGGGTGG
Source organism: Notiomystis cincta (assembly GCA_013398075.1). Classification (NCBI taxonomy): domain Eukaryota; kingdom Metazoa; phylum Chordata; class Aves; order Passeriformes; family Notiomystidae; genus Notiomystis; species Notiomystis cincta. The sequence continues at coordinate 173,553 of VZRX01013837.1, forward strand.
TCAGAGCACAGTTTGCCTCCTCTGCATGCACCAGAAGCATCTTCAATACTTAGCAATGGGGGTATCCTTGCTGTTGTTTATCCCAATTACAGGACTACCTGTCCAAAGGGTAGCATGTCTGCCAAGCTAGATAACAGTCTCACTGCCTTCAGCATGGGCTGCATCTTGGCAGGAGTGCTGTACTACATCATTCACGACAATCTGAAGGTCTGGTGGGCTCACTACACACACCAGGACAGAGGAAAGAAATACAAATGGCTCCTCCACCTCTGTGTCCCTGGGTGTGGATGGGTAAGTCCTGGAAGTTTCCTTGTTTGCAGGAGAAATCTTACCAGGACTTGCCTCCAACTATTACTTACGCCACAGCTTTAATTACTCAGTCTTGCCATTAAGCCATGGGCCATCAAGTTTTAATGCAATCTTACATTGTTGATTAAAACATTGTGTTATTTCCTGAATGTCAAACAACATATGACAATAAAGTAGGCATAAAAGATCAGGAAAACAAATGTTCAGCTACTTTAGTACTGAATGCAAAGCATAAATGACTGATCTTTGAATGCTTTTGTATGTGCTCAAAGCTTTATAACATTAAAATTGACAATAGTAATTAGTTTGCCTTTCAGAAAAATTAAATTTGAATATTCCTGAATTCTCCTGGGCCCAACAGCCTGCAGTTAAAGCATATTCACTTGCTTTCATTGGCTCTCCTATTACTGTTGGTAATGTATTTTTTTAAAATCAAAGACTGAAATAGCCCCAAAAGTCTTACTGTTTCTTTAAGCAAGTTCAGACATGCAGATGAACAGTGGTTTTATCTAACATGGACATCTTGAAGTTATCCACATCATCCTAATCTCCACATGTACGCAATAGAGAGCTGCAGATACCTCAAGAGAATGACTCACAAAGTGATGTAAATTAAATGGGCCTGATGAATTACCTTCTCGAGGGGCCTATTTCTCTCCACTGATGTAAATAAAGCTTAGGGTGACTAGCTTGGACTTGGCAAGGTGATGATGTTCAGATAGACATATTAAATTACATCTATTTTCCAATTTTCTGAAATATGCAAGGTTTATACATTAGAGCACTTCAAATTAGAAAAGATCTTCAAAAGCATAGGAGAGCTATCTGACTTCAAATTTATTATCTCAGTCTCTTTAAATATTTTAAGTATATCTTTATCTTGGCTCCTGATACTCTTGCAGTCATGTCTGTCCTCAGCTGAATCCCTAGGTCTCGGAGGAATCAGAGACCCAGAGGAAACACAAATGCCATCAATTTCTTTGGCTTTGATGAATTTCTGGATATTATCTATAACAAGGATTGAGAAAATAACCCCCTAAAGAACAGAGCAACTCAGATGTTCTGAAATGAAAACATCTCTGGAAAGAGAGGCTTATGTCATACTTCTCATTTTGTGCCTGCAAGCAGCAGTCAGCAAAAAGAAAGGCTACCAGAAAGACTCACCTTCTCATAGCAGCAGGGTTTTTTTAAAGTTTTGCTATGTACCATGCTACTGTCAGCTTGTCAGAAACACTGCTGTCATTAGGAAGCCTTATTCTCCCCTCCCCATTTCTCACATCCCTGAGGTTATTTCTCATCTACAGCTGGGTTATTTACTCTGAGCAATCACTGACCTTCCCAGAACTGAGGAAAATCTGTCAATTGTTGAAACTCCATGAGACCTTGTCTGAGGCATCACCCACCCTTTCCCCAGGTGGCTGGTTTTACAAGAGTATATTTAATTATAATGCACCACACTAACAAAGCCTCAAATCACCACTGATTATTTTCAGTACTGTGTGGAAGAGAGGAAAGGTCTGCAGAAGGCAAATTTGGTATGAAGGACATGGGAATGCCAGAACAGACTGACTGGTATCCCAGGAAAACAAAGGAACAATCAGTCCACATGTGCCCACAAGATGACAAAGGGATCGAGCAAACAACCCAAATACTTCTGTTTTGTCAAAAACTTACACCAGAGGAATCTAGTGTCCTTTTCTGACAAGGTAACCAGCCTGGTGGCTGAGGGGGAAGCTGTATACAGGACCTACAATCATCTCACATGACATCCTCATAAATAAGCTTTAGCAACATGGTCTAGCTGTAACCAGCCTTAGGTATAGGCAAAAGGAGTTGAAAACCTGCTCTCAGCACAGGGGCTGTGGGTGAGTCACTGTCAGATGGGGAGAGAGGCTCTCAGCCCTCTCTCACTCAGTGTTTTTATTAACAACTAAATGATGGTACACGGAGGGGAAAACAACAAGCTGCAAGTTGCAAATGCTTTGAAGGGCAGGGTTAGAGCTAAAAGTGATCAATAATAGCTTGAAGGGAGGGTTTGAAATCACTATGAAGAAATTCAGCAAGGACAAGTGCTAACGCTACACTGCAGAAGGAGAGAAATCAAGCACAAAGCAAGGGTTGACAAAAGACTCGGGCTGTAAAATGGGTCCAAACTTTCTTTTTATGAGTAACATGAAGCTGTGTAAGCCTGGGGCACACTGAGAGGGTTACCACTTGTGAGAGACAGGAGGAGACATAATTTCATTCTTTTCAGCGCTCTATTAAGTCCTTTTTGGAGTGTTGCACTCCAAGGCCAAAGGGGAAGACAATCTGGAGAGATCTGAGAGGGTAATAACTAGTGCTGAGAAAATCTGATAGATGAGGAAGGTGGATGGTGAGGCTCATTCACATGGGAAAGCACTGTCTCAGGCTGCTGCTGGTCCCCTCAGGGACTGTCTCCTTCCACAAGGTTCAGGCTCTTTCTTTACAATTCACCTTTCCACACTGCTCCTTACTTTTAAATTGTTCCTGTTTCTCATTTGGCAAGGAAGGACAAGCTATATCTTCCTCCTGAGTAAGGGTTTCTAACCTCATTTGGTGTTCTCTCCTCTGGGCTCCCCACTGGCCTTTCCTTGCTCTTCTCACCCTTTGCTGGAGCACCCCACTGCCCAGAGTGAGCTCAGGTCACCTTTCATCATGTTCTTGCATCTCTGCTTCTAGGTCACCCATCTCATGTTTCCATGCCCCCCTTCTTCTGTTTTGGTGTATGAAAAAAAGGGTCAGCAAGCCTGTGGCAAAACCTGGGTAAGGAAAAACATCAGGCTAAGTGACTGATGACTTGAACTGACTTTAAAAAAATGTTTCAATATTTGTGTGGGCATGGCTCCAGCAGCATCCACAAGAGCATGAACTATTAGGAAAAGGGACACATTTCCCACTCAAGAGTGTGCACAGAGGACTTTTGCTTCTCAAGTGACCTATGTGCTTTTGGATATTACACCTTTCTGGTCAACCTCACAAATATTTTCCTGTTTCTATTGTGCAGTATGGATTTTGCTCACAGTGCTGTGAATCATTGACACTGCTTCCTGCACCACCTCAGGGGCAAGGGGACCTCAGGGGCACCACCCTGGGTAGCAGCTGGCTCATAGCCGAGCTCCTCCCTCACCTGGCTCCAAAGGAGACCCCAACACAGCTCTGGCAAGCCCTGTGCCAAGGACATAGTGGGGGCATGGGAATGCAGCCTGCCTGTGCAGGGGCTGCAGAAGGCACGACACGAAGCGGAGGCAGCCAGAGGGTGACATGTCAGGGTCGGTTTTCCTTAATGGACACGGTGATTTTCTTTTCATCAGTTGGTACTTTGAGAAATCCACAGAGCTTCCTCCTCATTTCCAAGGCCACTTTACCTTGGGGCCAGGACAGAAAGGAGAACAGACTCACGTGTCTGTCACTACAAGGCACCTTTACACAATGTTCCTCGTACTTGGTGCGTGCGTCAAGTGCTGCTCCCCGGCCCAGCCTAAGTTCACACAGCTGAGCAGGATAATGGCACCTGAGTGGGGAAGGAAAGAATGAATCATTATTCACTACACAAGCCCTGACCCCACTGGCTCCCTGGCAAATGAATGCAATGCTTTCCAGGGCTCTTACAGTGATACTTTTGTGGGCCATCAATTATTTACGTACCTGGTCAATAATTTAAATGTCCTGGAATGTGCATATTACAACATAACTGCCTTTGTTCTTTAAATTTGCAAGAATACCCTGCTGGCACTAGCACAATTAATGACTTAATAAAGTGTTAACAGCAACATTGAAATACTGGATTTTACTGCTTTGATGATAACTAAGCCCAGTTCTAACTTTGAAAAAGTTATCCTTGAGAGAACACATTAGGCATATGCAGAAGTTTTAATAAACTGGGGGTAAGGTACCCGAGGGTTTAAGTGAAGCTGTTACATCAACATGAAAAGAAATGTCACTTTCCCTTAAATAAGTTGCACAGAGAGTAAGAAAATACTTTTAGTGGTGCTCTTGCTAACAAACACAGCCATTTGCATATGAACCTCAGTGACAGTGGAGATGCAATGAGTGCAGTGTGACCCAAGACAATGCTATTCCAATGAGGCAGCATCTGCAGCAGGTGCAGGATTGCAGTGGGCTTAGGCTCAGCTCTGAGAGAGGCACAGCCCTTGTGAAGGGTTCCTGGAGGCCCCTCTTTCCTCCTCTCATATCCACAGCTGGATATGGGAGGTGTTCATGCAATATTGGTAATTCACAGCAATTCACTGCCTCTAAAAAGGCATCCAGGTGACCCTGCTATCATTTTAACAAGGCACCTGGACAAAGGGTGGCCTGTGTTTGCTCACAAGTCTTCTATAACTGCTCCATTATGATGTATTACAAATCAGAGTTTCAATGTAATTGAAGAAATAAACCTACATAAGCATTTGCCCTAGGAAACAAATCAGTTTTTCTTCATGAGGGTGTTTGGGACTGTGATTCGTGTGATCTGAACTCCCTTTTCTTTTCAGGGATGCTAATGAATACTAAGAAAGGAACTGTAATGCATTTGTAACTGCATCTTTTCTAAAATCTTGCCGGTGGTAGATCAGCTTTTGATCAGTAAAAACAACCCTCCCACACTTCATCCCAAGAAAGGTTATCAATGGAGCAGATGAGTGACCAGCCCACCTACCCAAGAGTATTTCGGGGTAAAGTGCTGTAGCATGAACATCAACAAGCACCAAAAATGTTTACAAACTTAACTGCACCCTTTCAGAAGTATTTATCAATAAAATTTCTGCTTTAATGAAAAAGGGTCAGTGCAGTTTCGTGTTCAGGTCCAGGTAATGATGTAAATTAAGGAACAAACAGGAAATTGTTCCATCATTAATGTTTTAGATTAAGAATCATAGGATGTGGCATAAACAAACAAAACAAGAGGCAGCATTCTGTGAGGTACATGGGAACTCAATGTACTGTGCTTCACATCCTGAAAGTAAACAACAGCGTGGACTGTCTGATGGCTGACAAGGACTGTGCATGTGCTGCAGCTCCCATCAGACCTGGGGTGGTTCCTCACAGCAACTCTTTGGACAAAGTCAGTAGGAGAATAATTCCTCAAATCTTTCAGACAAGGTTGGAATTGGTCAATATGTTTAAATTATCTGGGGCAAGAGGGGGAAAGGGCTGGTTTCCAGGGGGAGTCTAATTTCCTGTTTTCTGAATTTCTTTGTAAACCCATTATTATCACAAAACCAAATTTACCTTAGGCTGCAGAGCTTTATTCCACTAGTATGCTGTTCCTGGGTAGAAAACACCAAACTATTCTGTTCTCTGTTTTGTTGCCGAGGTGAGGAAGATGAGGTGCCGTAGGAGGAAGTCAGCAAGCCATAAAGGATCCTCTCTCTCTCTCTTCCTCACCATCTGTACACCTGACCTGCAAGAAGCACATCCAAGGGCTTGGGAAAGACACCTGCAGAGTGACATTATTCCCCTCCAGCTGCTGCATGATTTCATTAATGTGTGTTTGTCACAATGGTTACGTGGCAGCAGCACAGTTCCTACCCTGCTGATCCAAAGGGCTGCAGGCTGCAGGGCACCCTGAGGGCTTCTTGGTACTTGCAGCACCATTATCCACCTTCCTTTGCAAACCTGGCTGTCCACATCACCTGCTCCTCAGTGGGAAGCCAACCACGAGGTTGGAGAATTTCCTCATCTCCTCTCATTCCTGCCTGGGTAGGTTCCCCAGGAGTCCTTTCCCTTCCAGGCAGCAAACAGTGAAGCTTCTAAACTCAAGTGCAAACTCTTCCACCCTTCCCTCCTGCTGGCACTTCTCTCTCTCTCTCTCTCTCTCTCTTATTGAGAACAGTATCTCACTGCAGAGAATTTCTCTGCCTTAATCCACATTTCTTATAAAGCAAGTGGGGTATTTTGTATTTCCAATGACCTGGTGAGGATCTTTCTGACGTATAAGGCTATGTTTAAGTCTTTTTTAAGGATATACAAGCAGATTTCTACAAGATAACTTTAAAAGTACAGAGCTTTTGGACACTCATTATGGGTTTATACAAATATTCTGTTTATGTCTTCTATTCATGTAACTTTTTGACTTACTTCTCCATCTTCTATCTTGGTTTTAAAATAGTTTTGTATCATTTATTTAGGAAGTTGCTGAGTTTCAATTTGAAAAAAAAAATCCAGATGGTGCAATTATACCAGAGGCTTTTTATTTCATCTGTAATTGAGAAGGATAATAAATAGTTAAATCTAAACAAAACTTAAATGTTTTTTTAAAAATTCTAAACCTGAAGTAATGTACTCAAATATTAAAAAGTGTTGGTCAAGGAATTATACAAATCAGACAACATGTCAGTTTTCAGTAGCTCATTGCATATTAGAGAAGTTCAAAAGGTTGGAAAGAGTCCTAATATTGTGCCAAGACTTACCAAAGAAAGTTAAAATAAATAAATACTGCATCTGTTGGGCAACAATCCAAGACAATAGAACTGATAACCTGACAGGAGAGGCAGTTATTAGGATGTAAAAGTAGATGAGACAAGTAGTCCCAGTAATACACATTTACGGAAAATCAATCTTACCAAAAAAATTTGATGATCTTTTTGTAATATTACAAGCTTTGTTGTTAAGTTAATACCACTGATACATTAATTTCAAATATATATATGGTATTTTAATATAGTAAAAAAAACTGGAGGAAAAAAGAGTCAACACAGAACAAGAATACAGAGCTGTTCCATGCAACAGGCAGGAACCCAAGGGTAGACAAAATACAAAGATAAAATGTTTTAATTTTATGTGCAGTCAGATACTGGAGTAGGCTCTCAGGTTTTCTGGTAGCCTCTCTGTAACTCAAAGTTTTTTTAAAAACACTGAGCTAGAATATATTGACTCAAAATGGGAGTTTAGGAAGGTCCGGGGTTGATGGTAGCTGGAAGATCAGAGTAGGTGAATGCAAAAGCTTTCTGTGGTTTGATAAATATTTCACCTTCTGTAGAAAGATCCACTTCTGTTTAAGCCATTGGCTCTAGAAATGCCTCCAGCTCTAATCCTGAAATCTCCCTTTCTTCTCTCTCCTTCCCTGTGAGCCTGTCTGCCTTTGAGGTGGGTACCAGCCGAGTCCATTACTGCTGCAATCCAGACTGGCTGATGCACCAGTCCAACCAACGGAACCAACAGAAGAGAGTGACATTTTTTGACATTTAATTGTACAGCTTTTCTATTTTATGAGGTCTTTTTTCCCCAAAGAGGTGACCACACAGATTGGAAAAAATTCTGTCACTTATAATGAATTGCCCATCACTGGTCCTGGATGGGCAGCCCTCACCATAGGTACCCCATCCCATTAAAAACACCAGAGGGGCAGACTTTGGACTTGGCATCCTAGATGCAGCCCATGTACAATGCACACAGCAAGCTGCTCTTCACAGAGATTTTGACAGAAAACATTTTCTTTCTCTCCTCTCACACACACACACAAAAATAGTGAACTCTGCACAACTATGCTTGCAGTCTCACTGAATTTTTTAATTGGTTTTTTTAAAAGTAACTACTGCCAGTCTCCTAGCTCTGTGATTAGTAATGTATCTAAATCCTCTTAGGAACTTTGTGAATCTATTAATCTTCCTAAGAAAATATATCAAGCCAATTAAATGACAGTTGAAGTGTTCTGTGCAAAACATAGCAATAAGACAAAAACCCCTCTGAAAAGTTATGATATGTATATACTCACATGTTCAGCCTCCTAGAGAAGAGAGCTAATTCTGGTACACTGAGTATCTTAAGAGATTATGTCTCTCTAAAGTTCCTTTTTCATCACAGCATTTTTGTTTAACTAGTTAAGATAAAACCTATCAGTCATGGAAGAGCAGAATGGAAACAGCTTCATTAAGGCGAACCCTCTGATAGTTCCCTTATTTCTGAAAGTTAAATTCTCTTGAAAAATTAATCACAGCAAATCTGGCAGAACTAATTTTAAAATGCGAGAACATGAGAGATGCTCTTCTTCTAGCCTCGAGTGAGATGAGATCAATATGTTAAATTAAGTCTACATAAAACCATACAGGAGAATTTGTATAAGCAACATTTATTCCCATTCGGGAGAGTAATTGCAATTTAGAGAGCAGTGAACAGAGATCTTGGCAAAAATATCACTGGCTAAAATTAATGACAAAAAAACCTGCACTGAACTCATTCATTGCCAGTCAGAAGTCAGTATCAGTTGTAATCACTTTAAATCTTCTGAAAAAACCCAAACAAATACACAAAAAAAACAGAGCTGTGAAATGTGAGCTGGCAAGTACATTAAGAAAAGTTCCACATACTGTGATGCTGATTCTAATTCCTAAAAAATTTTCCTACATCCAAAAGGAAAGTAATAAAAGACACAGATTTTGGGGGGGAAATTACAAAATTAATCATGAATCCTTAAAATTCAATTTCAATAACATCCACCTTGTATACAAATTTTATAATTTAATACACAAACACACAAACAGCATACAAATGCACTATTTGGGTTTTCACATCATCAAGGAGGAGCTTGCATTATTTTTTTGTTGGGAGTGGAAAGAGCAAGCAGACTCATTATTCTGTTTTTGCCTACTGCAGTTTTATTCATATTAATTAACTATTATTTGAGCACAAGTGGCATTAACAGCAGAAATGCCAGCAAAAATAACTCACAATATTGCAGAAAGCAGCAATGTTGAGGCTTCCAGGAATTTCTTTTCTATCAGTGGTCCAGATATTTTGATGTTTTAACCTCTTCCCAGCTTCAGGGTCTGGATAAAATTTCCAAGCTTCATGTTTAGCTCACTTTCCCTCCCTGAACCCATTGAATTCTCTGAACAAATTGCAGACTATGCCATGATCTGTGCCCCTGGCTAGTTAACACCTGAATTACACAGAATAACCCTACCTGGGCTGTGGATCCAGGCCTGTGCCAAGGGCAGGTTTGGGAAGGTGAGGGAATTGCTGCATTATAGCCCCAACTATATCAGATCTGTACCAACAGGGCCAAAAATTCACTTAACTTGAGGCAGCAGAACACCACAGCATCACACAGGACTGTGCATGTACACACTGGTGACCAACAGGATGCTGCTGGTGGTTTGTAGCTACACAGCCAAAGTCAAAGACTTGAGAGGACTTTTTATGTGCTGCCAACAGATCTTCTTCTCATCAAATAGTTCATTATTCTGTTAGCTAGCTATATCTGCAATTTTCAGATCACTGTAACTAAAACTGGTCATTATCTGGATACAAAACATTTAAATGGAAGTCAGTGCAGGAAACCAGCATTTCACCAGAGTCTGCTGGTGCTGGTGATATGGTATTAAACAATAGCAACAGCAAAACAAGGTGACCACAGTTATTCTACCTTCATTAACTCCATGGAAATAGATAATTATGTTTCACAGACTACATTTTCTCTAAAAGTCTGATATTTTTAGTAATAACATTCATTAAAAACCACTCCCTCTCTGGTTTCTAGCAAGAAAGCCAACACTGTGTCTCCATCATGTCTCCACTGAGGACCACACCAAGGCTGATGTTGCTGCCCATGCCACAAGGGCAGCATTTCCACAGCCTGCAGCCACCTGTGCCAGCAGCCTTCAGCTACCAAAAAAGCTACAAAATCCCTATCAATAACTTCATGGCACTGACTTAGAAAAATAAGTCGATATATGCCACGTAGTAGTCCATGTGCAAGGTATTTCTAGCTGATTTTGCACCCCAGAGGGCATTAGGGGAGCTGAGCAAACCTAAACATAGGTGGTAAAAGTGAGCTACCAGGCATCAACTTCTTACTTTGCAAGAGATTTTTCTTAAGGAAATGTTCTTTAAAAGGAAAGGCAGCTTTGTTTTGAGAGAAAGTTGGAATATAAACACTGTCTTTAGAAGTAGCATCTGCTCTTTTCTTTTTTTTAGCATATGGTCTTTCATTTACAAAAGGATTTGTAGAACTTTTCCAAGCTTTTAAAATTCGTATATTCAAAACTTTTAAGACAACCATCAAAATCAGAACAGTTTAATTTTTGTTTCCTTTTTGATTGCTTTTTTTTTTTTTCAGAATAAGAATTTTTTCTTTTATTCCAGTCAATTTAGTAACAAATAGCAGGTTTGGGAACCCTGGGAATTTCTCTTAAGAGGAATATTCCAGCTCTTGCCTAGATCATCTAGTCATTACCAAAGAGTACAGCCTGCAGCACAGGCGCAGGGGAGATGAAAGAGTGAAAAAAGATGTTTGGTACTCATGGTTTCAGGCTTCCTTTTGGGTTGACAGATGATGCCTGTGCTTTCATGATACAAACCTTCACTTGGAACCAACTGGATGTAAAGGCAACACAGAGGACACTCTAGCCAATCATATGTCTTCTTCTAAAAACAAAAAAACAGCAGCCCCCCCTAAAATAACACAAATTTCTGTGCTCAGTGAAGCCAGTGGGAGCACTGGCTTTTATTGTGGTGATGAATAACAGCATCAAAGAGTGCTGATATGCCTGGCTTTGAGGCAGAGGGCTGAAATGGGAAGGAGGAGGGCAGTGCATGGGCTGGGCTCCAAGGCAGGCAGGACAGCAGGAGGCCAGGGTTTGTGCTCTCAGGGGAACAAAGGCTCCCCTACCCCACATGAAGAAAATCAACACAGGAGGAGGGGCAGGGCGCGGCAGAAGGTGCTGAGTAAAATTTAATCCATCCAAGGGTTACCAAGAGCTAAACAAGGCACTGGTTTGCCCAGGCCCTGCCTGTCAGCCTAGCAATCCTTCAGAGCCCCAGGGGGTTGCACTGGGAGGCAGTGCAGCAGCAGGCTCGCTCCCTGTGCTACATCCAGAGCAGGTTTTCCACAAATCTCCGAGCTATCTGGGAAAAAGTCTGGGGTTCTTTTTCACTAGCTTGCCTCCAAGCACCACATCTAGCTGTATGTTCATGGATAAAACTTACACATGATGCCAGAGGAAGAGCTTTCTGGTGGAGTAGCCCATCCCTTTGGTGTTTGCAGGCTGCTAGAAATGGCTGGAAGGGAAAAAAAATCTCTTTGCTTCCTAAAATGCAGCAATAGTTACTGCTCACACGAGAGCAGATACCACAGTAAGACCTGGTAGCTTACTTTCAAAAAGATATTGATAGTTCAGTGAAAAGCAACAAAAAATGTGTAATGCCCTAGAGAAGCTGACTTAACAGGGGAAAAAAAAACTGAGAAAAAATCTTAAGAGTGAGCACTACAAATATTTGAGAAAGGAAAGAAATGTAATATGGTGTAGTCAGGAAAACATGAAGGCAGGGAAACAGTGCCCATAACATGACCTAGCACAAAAGCTTGGATAGCTTGTGAAATAATTCCCTTTCTTCCTCATGATGCATCCAACAAGCTTTCTTCAAACCCCAGGACTGCTTTCTCTTGGTTTCAAGATTTTCTAATGATATGAAGGGCTCACAAACATCCTAAGGGGCAAGGCTGTCCCTTTACATACATTTTCATCTAAATCCCCACTAACATAGCTGACCTAATATCTCAAAGCCTAAGGGCACTGCTTATAATGTCATGCTTAGCAGATATCCCCTCTTCATACCAGCTTCAGCCTTGTGAAGAGTCTGAAAAGTCTCACATTTGTATCCTGCCTAATACCACTTCGATTGCCATGCTAAGAGTGGGGCATATGACTGCATCTGGAGATTTCAGGGCTGCCTTTCTATAAAAGTTATATTGTTTCTCTGCTGTATTTTAATAATTTTGGTCTAATTATGACTCAAATGGGGAAAAGAAAGGGAGCAAAATAACCTTTGCCAGCACTTAGGCTCTAGTTGAGGAAAGAAGATTATTTACATGCACACAAACACACAAGCAAGCAGCTCTGACTTACTGCTGCTGGCATTTTCCTAACATTTGATCATCTGGTTGCTAAGCACACTGCTACATTACCACTTGACATTTACGCTTTATTTTCAGTTTATTACTAAAGGTAGGAAATGAAGCACTCTCCTACTCTCTTAAATTATAGTCATCTGGCTAATAATACTGATAAAAGCCCCATTCCATTCCATTTAATGAATTTAGAATACCTGATAAACATTCACATACTGCCAAGCTAACCTATTGTCTTCTTCCTGAAGAGGCAGGTCCTGCTGAGAGCATTTTCTCATCAGAGAGGAGGGTTCCTGGAGTAATCCTGCTCTTGTGATCTGCGTGGAAACTCGCTGGAGCCTTCCAGAAGAGTTAAAATTATAGAATAAACCAAACCTACAACAGCCTCGAGTTGCAACATCAAAGAACTCAGCTCCTGTAATCCTAAAGAACTACTAGGGTTTTGTGCAACTGAGGAAACCAAAGCAGAAATCACCCTATGTTTTCTCTGCCATCAGTAGCAGGGCAGTAAATAGCAGAAGCAGTTTAATGCAATGCACTCCTGAGCACCTGGCTGTGAGGCCAGCCTTCCCTGCAAAGGTAGTTTATCTGTCTGAGGAAAGATCAAAAGTAAGTTTTGCCAAACTCATCATCTGTGGAAGACTTTGACTCACTGGTGGCTGCAGTATAAATCACTTAACAGCTGAACCACCTGAGTCTTCTGTGCCAGAGGAAAACATGTGAGATGAGAGCTTTATCTTATGTATAAATAAGTGACTAGGGTGACCAGCTCAGGTTCGGATGTCTGACTTCCAGACTCCCCAGTTAGGCATCCCACACCTCAGGGTCCATCTAGAGCAGTGCTGAGTGTCTCCAGCCCCTGCTGATTACAATGGCAACTATAATTCTCCAGCCATTGCCAGCAGTGAGAAAAACATTATACTCTGATAAAGGCCTCAGAAACACAGTTGAGACCTTATTCCAGACTCCAAGCAGACTGGGAGGTGGCAAGGATTAGTCTTGTACCCTGGGAAACTCCCACTGTAATGGGCAGCCAAAGCCAGAATATAAGCATGTGTCCACCTCCAGGAGAACATGAAGGCACCAGCTCTTCCCCACATTGAGTGGGAAACAGCAGGGGCAGCCCAAGGGCCGTGAAGACTTGTAGCTCTCCCTTGCCTGGCAGAGGTGACCACACAGCTGTAGGGATGGGTGCAGGAGAGTGGGAGGCAGTTGTGCCGAGGTTGGTGCCTTCTTCTGAGCACAGAGGAGGAGATGTAGGGGCAGGGTCAGTTTGGGGAAGAGCTGAAATGATTTTGTAGAATAATGAGTTTGCCTGTCCTCTGTTCCCCTTTAGTCTCTCAGGTTTACCCAAATCAACACAAAACTTTTCAAACCCCCTCTTTTATCTGCCCCACAAATCCTCACAGTCCTGCATGTCCCAAGGGCACAGCCACAGCCTTCATTCATCCTTACCCACTCCCCTTTCTCCCCTGACAGCCTCCAGTTCTCACAGGTCTGACTCTCCCCCTGTTTCTGCAGGAGCAGCTGGGGTAGCAGGGAAAGCTCAGGAGCAGCTCTTCCTTGCAGATAAACAAGTTACCACCTGCCAGCTGCTCCGCCGTGACACACACACAGCAGCCCACACACAGGTTCTTCTCTTCTGCAGAGGAAACACAGAGTTTACCCCTACACACGAAAATAAACCTGCAGGAGAAAAGTCTGCAGATGGGGCACACTCTTGTCACAGCTGGGGCTTGGCACTGCCACTGTGCTGTGGGAACTGGAGCACAAGTAACTGCTGGGTCACAAGTGTTCCCTTGGATGGCAAGGAGTGACCAGGGATGTTGAGAAGTGGGAGCACCAGCTGAAAACAACAGCTTTCAGGATTTCTCTGAGTGGGTGGATTATTTTGGAGGAAAATATTCACTTATTTTCCAAAATTATTAGTGTTCTCCTGAAGAACAACTTTTTTTTCTGGTAGAAAATGTCACTTCTATTCGTGTGCCTTGCTGAGAATTTGCCTGGTTCGTCTCTTCAGGTTTACAATGTACAAACAGCTTAAGCTGTGAGGAGGCCTTGGAAAGTAGAACCACAGGTCTGTGCTCAGTACCATGGCAGAGTGAGCCATTGCCATCAGCAGGGCGAGCCAGGGAGGCTGCTCTGGCACCACTCAGATGTACAAAACCAGCATTCACAGGTTTCAGCAGGTACAGCTGCAGACCACTCTGAGTTTAAGCACTGCAGTGACCTGGAAATTGTCATGTCACGTCTCCTGCCTGTGTTGACCAGTGTGCAAGCACAGTGAGAAGCACTCGTGAGAGCTGTGCAGAGCTGGAAGCACAGTTCAGTACCTCGTGGTCCTGAAGAGGTGCTGCAACCATTCTGATGCTCCTGGTATCCATGTGAGTTACAATTATGGCCTAACATCCAATTTAAAAATAGTCTATTGAAAGAATAAACATTACATCAGTTACTAAAGTGCCAGAAATTTCTGTATGTCTATAAATGAGGCAATGTCAAGACCTCTAATTTTCTCTTTTGGGGTTTTAACAAAAATAGAAAAAAGAAAATTTTCCTTCTTTATTATATGAAGTAGTTTTATTGTTTGAGATGGGACAGTTGTCAATCAGCTGCAGTTTTTGCCTGCATGAAAATGCCTGGTAATACTTGAATGTGCAACTCTGATTATTTATTGGCTAATTGTCCAGTATGTGTTGCAGTTAGTCTTCATAAACACGAGGTTTTAAGAAAAAAAAGAAATAGCATAAGGTTCCAATATCAGTGTGTATCAATAACATTGCCTTTGCCTATGTGAAAAGCTGGTACCTGAAAATTTCCTAGCTAAAGAAAAGAAATAAATACTCAAGGTCCAGAACTTTTTCTTAGATTTTTATCTCAAGTGGCCTGAAATACAGATGGCAAATGTGACAGTGATTTCCATCCTTCATCCTTTCCATCTTGGGCTTTCTAAATATCTCTTAATTATATGGCACGCTTTGGACTGTCAGATTTTAGGAGGAAAAAAGGCTTTGTTAATGATTTTTCTACATTTCTGCCTCATTAGATCTACATGCCAGAGGAATCCCTGCACTTTGCAACTGCAGTAAAGCCAACAGCAAAAGCCAGAACAAAGCCCTGAAGGGCTGTGAAGGAGATGTTCTTGTGTTGCAGATATCCAAGGGCTCCCACACGCTCGTGTGGCTCCTGGAGCGGTGCTTGGCAGGCCCATCCCGACTGCCCCTTGCTGAGTGGGGCAGGTGTACTCATTCCTGACACAGTAGCCCAGCCTTTGTCCAGTAAATGTTTAATCTAAGAAGAATGTACTGCATTGTACAGTGGCAGGCACAGAAGGCCTCCCCTAGGCTCCCACCAGTCCAGTTCGCAGAGCGAAGGGCAGCAGAGCACTGGGCAGTGCCTTACAGGCAACTCCCTCACCCATGCTGAGGAGAGACAGTTTAGACACATGAGAAGGGAGTATATCTAGCACCTGCTTGAAGAAAGAAAATAACAAATAATTAGGGAAGAAAGTGAAACTTCACTGCAGCCAGGAAGTAAGTTTAGCTCCACATACACTGACTCCTGAGGCAAAAGGTTTCTAATTAAAATTTTTGTTGTGGGAATGCATCGCCAGGCACCAGCTGGAGGGAGGAGAGAGTCCCTGTGTGTTCAGCGAGCTCTCAACAGTTTCCAGCCTTCTCTCACCACATCCCAAAATAATCAAGGGTGGTGGGTGTGGGGCCTCCTGGGAGCAGAGCCCCAGCACATACACAGGATTACACAGGCAAATGGAAAGTGGTACCACTTTCACAGCTACTTTTGCCCAATGGTTGCCCATGGGCAACTTGGAAACCAGTGCTCTTCTAAATTAAGGTCTCATCTCAATTGCAAGGTGGCATTTTCCAAATGGAAATATTTCACACCAGAGGAACAGGAGGGTGCACTATGGGAAGGGATGGCCTCGTTCATTTCCACACAATCTCCATCCCAAGGACAGGAACACGCTGTGTGAGTATCACGCCCCAGCAGTTGTGTCTATCGTGTACCATCTACAGCTTTAACCAGACCATGACCGAGTTGTGGCAGGTCTGGTACAAATACAAATGGGATCCAGCGTTCCTGGGATGCCCTAAACAGTGACTCCAGAACAGAGGCAGCTTTTAACCCTTTTTTTATATAAAGCAGAGAGGCAGAACTAGGTGTGAGGAGCAGGAACATAGTTGGCAGAGGCCAAGTAAATATACAAAGATTCTGCATTATCCTTGGTTTTGCCTTACCCAAGTTACCCCACTTCTTCCTCATTCTCCTGTTCCCTGGGATAGCAGAGGAACAGGTGGAGATAAATTAAGAAGAGTCAGCAGAGACTCACACGTGATCGAACACACACAGATTTGACGTCAGTGTTGTTAGGAACAAACTGAATACTTCAAGCTCATGTTTAAGTGGCATAAGGAATAAATTACCCTAACAAACCTGTTATTTATGAGTGAGAAAATCTTCTAGATGTATTCAAGCACATTTCTGGGCAGCAATAGCATTTCTGGGTAGCACCAACACAACCCCCTGGGCAGGCAGCAGGAGTGTGTCAAAGGAGGGGACAGTTACTGCTCTTACAAAAGGATAAGAGCCTACAGTTTTAAGAGGGGTGATCACATCTGTGGAACGATGTTCAGAGAAGACCCAAAATGAAAGTGATCCCACAACTGCAATAACAGATGGACTTTACATTTACAGCACTAAAAGTCAAAGTGTTTGCTGACTTCCCATGATAGAGAGTTCCAGGGAGGAGGGACAACAGAGAGCACTGCTGTGTATAGCACAGGGATGATGCTCAGCATGTCACAAAATACTTGAATTTGACAAGCTTTTCATTTTTACAACATCTCCTGGTCAGCATGGATGCTCTCACCACCTGCCCAACACCCCCACCTGAAACCTGCACATCATCACACCACATCACATCGAGTTTTATCAAACCATGCTGACTCTCCCAACATCTTCAGGGTATGGCTCCATTATCTAGGCACCAAAACTCTCACCCAAGAGGAGTTTCTATGCATGAAAACTCGTGCACACATGAGCAAACACACACACTCACTCTTTCCTGTTTCAGTAGGGTCTCCTTTTCACTTTCAGGTCAGCCATGGACATCTGAGCCATTGAAGTGGCCCAGGTGAAGATTCGTATATTCCATTTACTGGGATTTTTGCTTACATTTCCAATGTGACCCATATCCACCTCTAAAATTTCAGACATTTCATTTTCATGGAATGGTTTAAGATGGAATGGACCATAAAGACCATCTAGTTCCAGCCCTGCTGCCATGCACAGGGACACATTTCATCAGACCAGGTTGCTCAAAGCCCTGTCCAGCCTGGACTTGAACAGTTCTGTCTCCAGATTTCTTTTAGGCCCCCTTTAAGTACTGGAAGGCTGCTGTAAGGTCTCCCAGGAAACTTTTCTTCTCCAGGATGAAGAACCCCATCTCTGTCAGGTTGTCTTCATAGCAGAGCCCTCTGATCATCTTTGTAGTCCTTCTCTGAACCCTCTATTTCAAAGACTCTCTTATATTTTGCTACTCTTCTGCTGCTGGGAGCTGCAGCTCCCTATATCCCCACAGAAATCTCCTTCTTTCTCAGCCAAGCTGTCCTTTGTCTCTGAGACTGCTGAGCACTCACATCAATTGTCAGTGACATTTTCTCTTCACAAAACCAGCATAACTTTAGATCCTTGATTGCAATTACATGTCCTTTGTTTGTTTGTTTGTTTGTTTGTTTGTTTTAGTGATTGTCTTTATTTCAAGATCAATCTACTCCATTAAATGACAAGTTCCTCTTTTTTGGATGGTCACCCTCCTCATTAAACAGTTCATGCTCCAGGTGTTTTTATTGGGCAAGTTTTGAGCAGCCTATGCAGCTGCCCTCCCTTTCCTTCAGAATACCTACACATCTCTATCTGAACTCCACACTTGCCTCCAGCCTCATGTCCCTAATCCTCTAATCCTTGTTTTCAAGACATGCAGAAGGCTGACTTTTATCAGTAGGTAGATCTTGGCAGAGACTCACTCTAAGGCAGTACATGGCAGAACATGTGCCTACATCAGTGCTCTGACTGCTCCTGCTCACAGTCTCCCATTAGAGCCTTCTATTCCTAGCCCCTGGCCCTAAAAAATAAGAGGACAGAAATCCCACCAGACTCACCTAGATTTCCCTTCTCCTTTCTCAGAAGAGATGGAGGCACACAAAAAAAAGAAAAAAAGAGAGGCTTACTTATCTGAGTGTGCATCATATTACAGAAACCTAATAAGAAACACTGTCCCAGGCTTCCCTGATCGCTGACATATGAGCCTGGTGCAAGGAAGGTGTCAGCATTACCTTTTCTCCCTGCTGCCTAAAGGATACTGCCACCTTTGGAGTCCTTTTTGTAACCATCTTCTGTGCAGAGTCTTGCTCAGGCTGGGCTTTCAGGTGACTAGAACATTGCCAGAGCAAATGGACAGAATGTTAAGAAGTAGAATGAAAAGAAATTATTGTCCATGCTTTCTTGTTTAATACTAGCAGAAAACCGATGAAACAAATCAACTACAACAACAACAAATCCCCAACAAATTATTCCTCACGATTTTAACAATAGTTTTTTATTCTCATCTTCCAGAATGTGCTTTTTTGGGCCATTTTCACAGGCAGCAGCTTCATTTAGTTTAGTTTTAAATTGACAGCCAAGGTAAATTGCTTGTAAATTCCTGGTTGAGAAATCCTGAGCCATGCCAACAAAACAGCAGACTGACTGGTGTGTCCATCTGTCCCAGGCCCCTGGATCTTTTCTTCCACTTTACAGCTGACTTTACAATGACCTAACAGACATTTTTTGGTGTCTTCAGTTCTTAATTATGAAAAAAGGGATCTCTTTGAAATTTGGAGGCTGGGAAGGAAGGATATCATCATTTTACACCCAGGTTGTTCTCATACTTCCACCTGACACTTCCTATTGAGCAAATCAGCTTGTATTGAATGCCCTGTGTAATACTGTTCAGCAAGGCCTCAAAAATATTGTTTGTAGACACTTCCCTTGATGCTTTGCTAACAACTTTCTCCTTTAATTTTCCTCAACAGCTCACCTGTAATCACTCATTATTTCTGAGGCAACTAACATACTATGCCATATTTTCATAATTTTTATCTCCTCACCCAGGTTTCTGCAAATGAAAATTTAATTCAAATAGAACATGGGCACTGAGTATTCCCTTCCCTCTTACTTCTTCCATTTACATTTCTGGGTAGTGCTTTGGAGAAAATGTGGAAACCTATTTATGTCTAGGAACTACAATTACTTTCACCCCCTTTTGCAGCACTCAAGCCTTCATATTCCCTGTCTGCCTTACCAGCTCTGCAGCCTGGATGATGGACAGTACATACTCTCACAAATCTTGCCCCAGGTAGCCACCACACCTCAGAGGACCCTCCTCATCCATACAAAAAAACTACCCCCAAACCAAAACCAACAAGTAAACCCCCAGACTTTTGCATTTCAAAATAAATCTTCAGTTCCACTCTCCTTCTCAAATTGAATTTTCAGTCCTTAATTCAATCAGTGGAGGAAATGGACTGTCCTCCTCTGGACAGATGAGAGGGAAGGCAAATGGAAGAGTTGAATATCTGCTCTTTTTCAGTTGTAGTTAAAGAGATTCCAGTAAGAGTTGTTGCACAATAGCAAATGGCATTTTGTTCTTCAGATGATGACAGTTTTCCAGACA
Organism: Notiomystis cincta; assembly: GCA_013398075.1. Classification (NCBI taxonomy): domain Eukaryota; kingdom Metazoa; phylum Chordata; class Aves; order Passeriformes; family Notiomystidae; genus Notiomystis; species Notiomystis cincta. The sequence continues at coordinate 193,463 of VZRX01013837.1, forward strand.
TTTTGATTAAATTAGGCAGGCGTAGCAGGTCTGTACCATAGCACTGGACTTGAAAGTTTACTTCAGTTTTGCAGCAGGCTGTTAAGTTATAAGTGAAGCAGCAGTAATATTTCAATTATATAGCTGGAAAGATGCTTATTACACAGACACAATAAAATAGCAGTGGCAGAGGCCTGGTTTACAGGCACCATTTGGGATAATACATTCTGAAGGGATGCTGTCAACATCTTGCTCCTTGCAGAGAGGCTGAGTAAAAGGGCTTAGCCATTTCAATGGGGCTGTAAAAAGATTTTCTTTCCAGTGAAGAAAGTCCCATTAGCTCTTTGCAATACCTGTGGTGTCTCAGTCTTTGTTTAAGCCTCCCTTAATCTTCTGCTGCACTCCGTGGGTACACTGACAACCAGGATAACAGCAAGTTGTTTGGAAACTAATTCAGTGACAAAGAAAATGCAGTGCAAGGGTGGCAAACAGAAAATCTGTGCCATGGTTACTGGTAGCTACAACAAGGTCCTCTACACACACCCATGTGTTGGAATTATCCTCAGACCCCCCCAGGTGCCATTCCCTCTTTTGTCATTCTGAAATGCTGGCATGAAAAGCAGGAATCTGCTCAGTGAACCCCTCACAGGCACCTCCATGGAGCACAAACATTTGAAGAGTGAATTCTGAATCAGGCCTTTGCTGAGAGTCCCACAGTGAGCAGAACTGGAGATAACTCTATTTCACCCCTAAAAATCTTCCAGTTCTTTTGGAGATTTCAGGTGAATTCCAGGGTCTTTGATTCCCTCTGAGATGTTCAGCAATTCATGAAGCATGTTCCACTGTCTTTTGAGCAGGACACTGGGTGAGGACAAACATGTCCCACTGCCTCACAAAAAACCCCCAGGTGTGTGTCTGGAGTCCTGGCAAGAGTCTGGAGGAGACCCCTCAGGGCAGGCAGCCAAATGTCCCACCACCATTGTGTCAGCAGTTGCACACCAGCAACAAAGTCACACGGCAGTTTGAATGCACAAAGCATTTTTTGCACTATCAACAGACTTTGATGATTATTATTATTAATAATAATTAATAATAATAATAATTAATAATAATAATAATAATAGTAGTAGTAAATCAAACCAAAACAGACAATCAAACTAAAACGAGACAAAAAAACCCCGACAGGAACACTTAGAGAAAGATTTTTGCAGGCAGACACCAAGTGTGTTAAAATAAGGGCTGAGAAAACCCAGACAAGGCTGATTCTCAGAAAAAGGGTTAATCAAAATCTTTGGAGCTGAATTCTGCCTCTCTCTGCTCTCAGCTTGAATGGTCTGGTCTCTTCTCCCTTTGCCAAAGTGCAGCTTTCTTTTTCCTTAGACTGGCTTGGAAGATGCCCTTTTCAACAAGCAATTATCCATGTGTTTTCATAGTCACCAAAAACCCTGTTCTAGTCATTCAAGAGAACTAACCTGCATGGCTTTACATTTTTTTTTACATTCAGATTTCATCCATTGTATTTGGTGACTTTTTAGTTTACATATTCTTTTCCAGTTTTACTTTTCTTCCACCCTTCATCTTCAGCAAGAGAATGGTTCACACCTCTTCTTAAAGAAAGCAGAGTGCTCAGAAACAGGCACACTGGACTTCCTTTCCTTACTTTAAATGAGTAATTATTTTCCAGGACACTCACTGAACTTTCAGACAGAAAGAGAGAAGTCAGCAATGTGCAGGAGAGCCTGTTTCCCTTCTTGCAGCAGAGCACTCCCAGGCAAGTAGATGCAGCATTTGCATCTCCATCCTGCCCTGAAACACGTTAATCTGCCCGTTCCCAAGGCACCATTTGCATAAAGAGCAATCTACAGGAGAGCCACCCAAACAATCTTGCCTCTGCATCAGCAATATGGCTTTTTTTTTTCTCAAACGAGCAAAGCACCTTTATGTGTTAAACCATTTCAAGTAGAAGGTATCCCAATAAAGCATTAAAGGTATTTTAATGGGAGGGCAGCCCACTGGAATTTTAACTACTATTCACAGAGCAAAGTGTGTGCAGAGAAGCAAAATATACAGAAGCACAGGGCAGAATATTCAGTCAACTTTTTAAGAGGCGCCTGTATCAGAGAGACCTGAAAACCTTACATGACCTGCTCTTATGATAATAGGCTAAAAAACAAGAACAGGAGGAAGCACCCACGGAACATCATCAAGAGACTCAAACAAAACACTTTGCATAAAAAGAAGTATTGCTGTATGTTTTATTCTTACTCTTTGTTTTGTTGTGAGTTTTTTTTAACTGTTGCTCTCCCTTAACTCCTTCTCTGACAGTCTCTGCTCCTCTGCCTCCCACTCCTCCTTTTGTGCAGGAGCAAGCCCTGGGTGGTGAAGTAAATCCTTCTCACATTTCCTTCATCACACCAGAGATCAGGAACCGGCCCCAGAGCGCCAGCCTCAAAAGCACTGGCTGTGGTTAAAGGGGGAGGAATTTGTAACACCCTGATACAGCCAGGGCACTAGCGGCGTGTAGAAACACAAACAAAGGGCAGGATAAAACTCACAGGGGAAATACCCCTTTGCATGTTTTCTAACAGTCAAACGATTGTCTCAGCGCCCTTGGGACAACCTTGGTAACATTTGTGTAGGATGAACCGGGGCTTTCTTCTCTCTGTCAGTCTACCCTGTGCTTAGGATACAATTTTTGAACTGACTGCAGCAGTCAAGCAAAACATTAGTAGGGCCAAAGTAAGTCCAGCACCAAATACTTTCTCAAACTGCCCACTATTTATTTATTCTGTTTGCAGCCAAGAAAACTTTGAAATCCATTCTCATTTGTGGTTTTGGATGGCTACTCTGCATCACCAGTGGCAATTTCAAAATCCAATGTTATTTCCTGCAGCTCAGACCTTGACCTGCATGAACAATCCATACTTGTGATGTTGTTTTTTTTTATCAAACTTAGGAAGTGTGTGAACAAGAGGTTATTTCTTTGGTGGGTGCAAATGTCAAGACTGGTGTCTACTATGCATGAAGCACTTTAAGCCATTTCAGCTGAATAACTGTGCAACAAAATTGCCTTGCTGTGCATTCCAAGATAATACTTTAGCCATCTGAACTTTATCGTGCTCTGAGCTGCAAAATTAAGGGCATGTAGGAATTACCTGTCGTGGCACACATGCAACATCTGCCTTTTTTAAGGTCAGGACCATACAGCCCTCCAAATTGCCCTTCTGTGACACCTCATAACTCCTCTTGGCACAGTAACCTATATAAACTTGCACAGAGCCTGGCTTCCCTCCCCCCAGCCAAACCACCCTCAGTGTATGAACGAGGAATAAACACTTTCTGCCTTCTCCTACTATTGAGATCAAGCGAAACCTTGCCTTGGTTTTCCAAACAGTGCCAGTGCCTCTTTTTGCACGTTTTCTCGGAGAATTTACTTCTGAGGAGCTGCTTTTCTCTCCTGCCCTCTGTCCTAGGCTGCGCGCAGGCCGCAGCCCCGTGCCAGGCCGGGCGTCACGGCGGCCCTGCCCGCCACCTGGCAGCCTCCGCACCGAGCTGCTCCTCCCCACCGCGGCGCACAAAGGAGCCATTGTGTCCCTGCCGAGCAGCAGGGCTTGTTTTGGAGCCCTCAGCTCCGCGGGCAGCGCACCCAGCGCCTCCCGGCTCCGCACACCCCGGCACCAGGGGGACGCGCGGCTCCGTCCGCTCCCCGCTTCCCCAGCGCCTCCCAGCGCGTCCCAGCGCCCTCGGGCTCCAAACTGGCCGCGGGCCAGGCAGCGTGGGCTGCTCCGGATCCGGGTGATTTACTCGCCTGCACACCTGAGAACGTGATTCTGGGCTTGTGAGCACATCACGTGCCTTTGTCAAGCTGCAGCACCTGTACTACAGCAGGGAAAATGCAGGAGAATAAGCAGCGATGGACGGCTATTCTCTTGAATAATTATATTTCTCCCTTCCAAATAATACCACCCCTAGGTATGAAATCTAAGGGATTTCATTTTTTATGAAAGGTTTCCTTTCTAGGTTTTGTTTCTGACAGATTTTAAGGAGTTTTTCAGGCAGACCATCAGTGCAGCTTCAGCCTCCCATCTGCACCACAGAGGATCCACAGCAGGAGCTGGGGAGCAAGAACATTTTGTTTCTGATAAAATATAACTGCTGGAGCACTTCAGGCAGGGACAGGTTCTTTGATACAACCCTGTGTACTCCTGTGGGCTGGCCAGAACTCCTTGTCTCTGGGTGCAGCAGGTGATTCTTTGCTCCTTGCTCTTGGTTTCTATTGACGCTGCTCAAATGCTTTCTCTCTTGTGTATATTTTCTTAGACCATACTTCCAGTTTTACTGTTCTATGTGTGTCTCTCACCTGCTGTTTGCTCACTGAAGAACGCTGTGTGCACAGGGTTAAACAATACCCTGGGAAATCCCACCAAAGCTCCATGCTTTCAACTCCTCTGTGAGCAGCTCAAATCCAGAGCTCACGTACTGAACAAGTCCTTTTTTCATTTTTTTTTTTTTTTTCAATCTGACTAGCTCTGTGTTTGTTGCATTTATTCATAACAGAAGGGCAGCCATTTCACTCACCAGCTCCAGTCAGTTTAACCCAACCCATAATACCATCATTGTAGTCAGCCTGCTGAGAGCTGGAAAAATTAGACATACCTGTTTGTAATGAATGCTGATAATTACACAACAAACAAACAACAAAGCAGTCTGCTAGATCCAATCACTTCCTCAATTTGGAGACATTAACATTGATAATTGCATACTGTGGCAGCTCAGAGGCACTAAATAAGATTGCATCCTTCATACTCATCATAAAAGACATCACAGAGCAGAGAAACTTACACTCTAGGAGGAAAAAGACAAATGTCACCCCTTCTACAAATGAGGAATGAGGTATGGAACCAACCACTCAGCAAAAGATGTGACACAGGGTAGAGCTAGAACCAAGTTAACTGAGCACCATAAATATGTGCCACAAGCTTTGGCACCAAGCCACCTTTCTAAAACACACTCCTGGACAAAACTGAGAGATCTTGTGAGAATGTACAGCATCCACAAATTCCATTTCTATGTGTAATTATTTTGAAAAGCATTTTTTAAAAATTCCTAGTTTTCTATATATGAAACTTCAAGAGTAATGGAGCTCATATGTCTGACTGTTCATGTGATGAAAATTAAATACTTTTAGCCTCTATGGGGAAGGATGCACCATAGACAGTGACATTTACAGCCAGATGCTCCACTTGTGTGTGTGTGGTGCAAAATCTTCAATAAGCTTTTTTCTGGATTCCTGATTTTCTGTTATCATCAGTGCCTGAGAATGTGCTTCACAGAGAGATGCTTTGCTATATATAATATCATACCTGGAACAAAGCCATGAATTTCCAAACCTTACCAGCTTTGACCCTCTTTATTTTTCCCTTTTCCGTAATACTGAACAGGTATCGTAATTGCACTAGATCAGAACATGAAAATTCTCCTTTCCAGCATTTAGTTCCTGTGAAGACAGACTGATAGAGCTGGGGTTGCTCAGCCTGGAGAAGAGACAGCAGTCTTCTAGTACCTAAAGGGGGCTTGCAAGAAGGTTGGAGAGGGACTTGTTGTAAGGACATCTATGACAGGACAAGGGGGGATGGCCTGAAACTGAAAGAGGGCAGGTTTAGAAGAGGTGTTAGGAAAAAGTTCACGGCTGTGAGGATGATGAGGCATTGGAACAGGTTGCCCAGAGCATTTGTAGACTCTCTGTCCCAGGAGGTATTCAAGACCAGGCTGGATGGGGCCCAGAGTAACCTGATCTAGTAGAAGATGATCCTTAAGGTCCCTTCCAACACAAACCACTCAATGATTCCATGATTAATTTGCTTTATTTGCCTCCATTTCCACAAGACTGTACCCTCTGAGGTCCATTTATTTGTATAATACAGAAATAATGCAATCTGCACCAGTAGAGATCCCTTTTAAAGCTATCACTGCTTTCCACACCCAGCACTTGCAGCACGATGAAGCATCACTGGAGCTGCCTATCACGTCAGCTACAATTATGGAGACACATCAGTATGTTTGCAAGGCAGCAGCATGCAGAAAGCCTCCTCTTACCACCACTGATGCTGGAGGCTGAAGAATATAGAAGCAGATTTGTGATAAAGAGTCGTAATAAAGACCTGACTTCAGTGCTCATTTTACACACAGCCGTGCAAAAATCCCACGTGCTTTAGATCCCTCAGCAGGACACTGGCAAGTCTGCCAAGCGCCCAGGAAATGTTCAGGCACAGAATAGAGACACCTTGCAGTGCAAGAAGCAGACAGTCTGAGCCTTAGGCTTTGGGCTCCTAAGTCTCAATTTAAGCAGGCTGGATCCTGCACAGAGCTAACACCTTATTATGTGTTCATGTTCCTTCTCCAGGTCTTTCATAATTCCTCATCTACCAGCTCTCCCCACTTAAGTTCCTCTCATCCTAGCACAATGGCACCAAAAGCATAAACCTACTCTGAACATTTTCAAAGTGGTACTTAGCCAAATATCCCACTACATCGAAGATGAAACATCTCAGAAGAACATTTCAAGGGAGTTTTGCTGGTGACCAAAATGAAACCTTCCAAATGGATACCTGAGGGCTTTGATCTCAAAGTAGGCATGTCAACGCAGCTCTCTTTCACAGAGGCATTTGAAAGGGGCTGCTTTGTATTTTGTTCCTACAAAAGATACAGAAAGACTTCAGAAACCTCAAGAACTTTCCATGGGATGGAATGACTGTTCTTCATCCATTCCTGCTCTAACACTTTGCACTAGAGGGGCTCAGGTAAGGACGCTCAAGTCAACCATGTTGGTCATTCAAAAAAGAGTGACTGGAAACATGCTGCAAGTTCTCCTCGTTTTTCTTCACAAAAAAAAAGAAGAAAAAGCATTAAAATTAAACAAGAAATCACTGAATGTTTTGCCTAGTTCTCCTAAAAAAAGCCAAATGAAGAAAGAAATCACTGTATTAAAGGACGCTTCAGGATTACAAAGTATCTGGGAATCTTTGTATCAGGTTTTCTTTCTGCTCTGTGGCAAATTAGTCTTTCGTTTACTTCAAGCTTTTATATAAGGGATAGGGTAGCATGGTTCATGTCTTTTTAAAAGACATTTAGTAGACATTTTGTGCAAGTAATTACTGAAGTTGCAATAGAAGAAAAAAAAAAGGCTATTTCCTACTCCATTACTGTACATTAATATATCTTCCCTGACATTTACTGTCAGGACTCAGTTTTTTCTTACCATCAATCTACTTCACACAATTTAGTCTCTTATTGGATGGGAACTTTTCAGACTAAGAATATCCCACAGTCCTTCTGTTGCGTGATGATTCCAACCACTTTAGGTGTCTGTTTTATCAATCACAAGAACTAGAGATTATTCTGAACAATAAAGTCAAAAGTGTGAATAAGATTCAGAAAATGTTGCCTTTACATGATGTGCCCTCTCAGGAACAAAGAATTTCCATGTTCTATCTACCTTTTGGCCTTTCACATTTCTTGAGTGTAATTTGCATTTGAAATCAGGACAGTGTACATGTTGATGCCACATTCTTTTATCATTTTAACAGATCACATGTTATTCTTCTGTCAGGTGGACTCTTGTATTACTCTCCCAATTCCTCATTACATTGAAGCCAGTTCATATGGTAATATGAAATCACTGTCAGGATAAAAACAATAAATGTTTCAGTCCAAGTCTCCTGAACTTACTCATCAACAGCTTTCTGCTTTGCTTGTATCCCAATGACTCTCTAATGGGAATGAAGGACAAGCTGGATTATTTCAGCCCAGAAAGCTGAAGCCAGATGACAAGAGAAAATCCTTGCCAAGAGAAGGGAGTCAGCCATGCAGCTGAGGCACCACTGGGCTGGGCCAGAGAGGCCTCTCAGCCTGCTGGGCAGACTCAGACCAAGCTGCAGTAATGGCTCTCACACTTGCAAGTGCTCCAGCCCCACACCTGGGGCTGTGCCACTGCAGAAGAATCACTGCTGCATCTCCCTTCAGCTAAAACAGCATATTTATGTGTCTGCACACAACCAAAAGGGATTACGGTGAACCATGCTCGGCAAATGTCTGAGAAGAGCTGTCAGATAAAGGCTTCATCATTTTTAGCATCCTCAAACCGTTTTCATAAAAACAAAGAAATGGATGGATGTCACTGGTTAAAGGGCTCACTTCCAGCAGTGAAATACAAGAAGGCAGCAATTGAGAGGTTGCTGAAAGTTTCTGATATTTTTCATGTTGCCCAAAGATGAGAAGGATACTTGTACATGTCACAGTTTTCAAAGCAAAGGGATAATTCCTACTCACAATATCAACTTTTTGGTAAAATACAGTCAGTCTAAAGAAGGGGAAAATCAAGAATACCTGTTCGATAATTCTAACAGAATAATCTGTCAGCTGTGAGGGATTGAGATCAAAACCAAAGAGCAAAAATGAACAATGGAGTACAAAAAGGCAGGTATCTGCTCCAGAGCAGCAACAGCAAATGGTAGCTTCTTGAAGTGTAAGGTCTTTGCAGCAGGGGCATCTTGCCTGTTGCTTGTGCAAGAGGTAGCAGGGCTATAATCCATGGGTAGTGCCCTTAAGGCCACCTTGACTAGTAACAGAATGGACTGCAGAGGTGGCAAGTCTGGAAAGCTAAAGAAAATGTTAGGTTCAGCAAAAGATTATCCAATTCCCAAAGAACACCACTCCCAAGCCCCTGAGAAATGCTGCTGTTATCTCACCTGATCAGAGGATCCTGCATTCCATAGGAGGTAGCAGGTGAATAATCATTCCCCACCTGAAGAGGAGGGACTCCATCGGCAACCACGAAATTTCTCCTTCTCCAGCAGATGCAAAGTGGGATTCCTGTGGGGAAAGCAGCTCAAAGGTTGTGATATCTCCTTTGCTTAAGCTCCAGCACCAGAGGCAAGCTGCTGATGAATGGAATGATGAATTGGGAAAAAAAAAAAGAAATAAGGTTCCCAATTAGAAGGTGCAAAAAGCAACCATGCACCAAATGAAATATTTTATAGCCTTGATTCAGGTGTCAGTGCCTGACTTCTTGGTGTCATCCAGGGTATCACTCACCACCACTCTCCTCCCCTGCCAAAAAGGCCAGAAAAAGTCTCTGCTCTGCAAGGACATGCTATGGACAGAAGCTTAATCTGTCTATTAGTGAGGTGCTATATCTAATAAGTAACTTGGCCTTCCCTCATACTCCCAATAGATCAATGCAAACTTCTGGTTATTTGTAAGATAAAATATCATGCCATTAGCAGAAGCCATTCATGACAAATAGCTCAGGCTTCCTCGGAAGAGGAGTTGTTGATTTTTGCTTTAGCTCCAGGAAAATAGTGATTAATTGGAAGCTATTCAGTGTTCCAGTGCCAAGGTGGGTAAAAAGCACCAAACAACATCTTGTGAACATCTTTGCTCTCTTTTATTGAAGGAAAAAAAAAATCATACATCCACTATAGCTGTCAGAGTTAGTTCTGGTGACTTCTTTTCTGCCTCTCTTTTCTCAGCAGAGGTTAGAGGTATTTGATGTAACACCTCAGTGTGTGTTCCTCTATTCCAGGGTATCAGACAGTGCTGCCAAAGCAGAGCTATACCACGGGCTTAAACTCAGAAGAAATCCAGGTGCATGTTCAGGTAGAGCTGGCTCAGCTCCTGGCAGCTGTTGCTCGAGGAGTGGAGCAAAAGGAGCTCTGCCCCACGCTGAGCACGAGCCTCTGAGACCCCAGCAGCAGCTGCTCAGGGTCTCACCAGAGAAATCCCCACTCTTCTTGTTCTCCAGCTGTCTCATTCTCCCCTGGGCAATGCTTGTGACAGAGAGAGATGTAGATAAAGCTCTTTCAAAATTGCACCAAAAAAAATTCATATGGTTGGAACGCACAGGGAGGAAGAGAAGTCAGGCCACAGGAGAATTATTCTGTCTTCTGACCTGGCCCACAGCTCCTGTCTTGTAAGCAGCCTTCACTTACAGCTCCTCTTGCACACATCTAGACAAGTCTGGGGACTCATTTGTCTCCCAGGGATGTCTTAAGCTGTAATGGATGTTTTACTATGTAGTACCATAAGTCTTTTGGATGAAAGGAGCAATGTAAACTCAGAGAATTTACTAATGAAAATCATTAATAATAAATGTAATTACAGAGCTTTTGTAATGATTCAAGGTCTTCAGAATATTTCAACATCTGCATTATCCATTTATGATTTTAAAAGAGAGGAAGATAATAGAATTTTTACAGAAATCTTTAAAAGGGATAAATTCTACACTATTGTTAAAAAAGTAAGAGTGTCTCCTGAAGAAGGAAAAAATCCAGGGAATGGAGAAAAAAGGAAGAGGAATAAGTCTTTAAAAAATGATGTCAGTTTCTAGGCTATAGAAGTATATGCACAATTTAAGACTGGGTGGGAGAAGGATTATGGAAAACTTGAATAGGTCAAGACAAGCCACAGATTATTGCACTGAATATCACGGGGGAAAAAATCATCAGCATTTAAAACAAAACAGTAGCTAAGAAAATGGATGACAAACAAAAGGAGGTTGTTTCTAAAGAAAAATAAAAAGAAAATAAGAAAAGTCACATAAACCAAATAACATTTATAATCAGAGAATTTTATATCCCATTTATATTCCTCCTTATGTCATCACACTTTTCTTACATTAATATGTTGGATGTTCAACAATATAAACATGTGCAGTGGTGTTGCTCCTCCTTGGAAATCTTCCAGGACTTTCCAAATTATTTCTTCCTTTGAGATGAAGAGGTTTTCATTTTTTTAAACCACTGCACTCGTCATGAGTCAAGACTTAGTAAATAAGCATCCATCAATACCAGGTATCAGAACTGAACAATTAACTGGTCCCTTTCTTCTCTCTATCACTTTTTGTAGCACCACAATTTTTACATATTGCCTGATAAATCAGAACTTTTTAGAGAATAAGAACCACCCCCCCAAAATGGGGTTTTCTCACAATAAACCTTTATGATAGCAGGTTTTTATGGTATCTTCCCTGCTTTTCTTGTCAGGACCCAGCACATATTCTAGGTAGACTTTTCATCTCTGTTGATGCATTCTAAAAGTGGTAGTAAAATGTAAGCAAGAACGAGATGAATGGGAGGAGTCACAAAAGCTTTAATCAACCCCTAAACATTGTGAATAATAAAACAATTGATTCAAACAGAATTCTCTTCTTCAATCTTTGACTTCAACAAAAACCTGACATAAAATTACAAAGCCAGGCCTTGTTAATACTAAATTTTCAGCAGACAATGTTATTTATCACTAGAAATCAAACAGGTGTTATTTTAGTTTTCTTAAAAAAAAAAAAAAAAAAAAAGACTGATTTTGCCCTATTTAATTTTTGGAATGTTTTAAAATTAACACTAGTATATAATGATTGCCACAAGATTTTGCAAAATGTCATGATCTGTTGGTTGTATTCAACTCAAGTATTCTCTAGAGAAACTCAAGTTGATATGCTTGCTTGATGTTCACAAATCATTTTGAAGATGAAAAGTAAGAAGTGCTAAACATTAAGCTAGTCTGACCATCTTCTCATTACAATACAGATAGACAATCTCTCAGAACAAGAAAAACGAGACATAAAGCTGGTCTGGTGAGGATCCTGTTTTGCCTTTGAAAAATGTTAAAGTAATTGATAGTTTCAGTAATACATAGTTTCAAAGTATTAAGCATTCCTTTGCTCAGTGCTTCAAAGAGGTCCCCAAATGCCTGGAAATGCAACTATTTTCCTTTTCATGTTTGATAGGAAAAAGTATTAAAAAGACTCTTAAAAATACAAATAAAGAGATCTATCCACTTTTTGATCCACCTTTATCTGAAATTAAAAAAGAAATTCGAGTGCTTTACATGTCCCCCTGTAATGAAAAGCCTCACAAAAAGACTCTGATGTGGAACTAATTTACATTCTGAATGTGCTGAATGGACTACAGAGACTATAGTAACCTTTAGAGAATCTTTGCTGCGTTAAAAAAAGCAATTCATATTCTACCTCCTTCTACAGAAAATGAAAGGTTGAAAGATGTAAATTAGACAAAACAAACAAACCTTTCATAGTATATTATCAGCTCCAGCTTTCCTGTGCACTTGCTAAAATTTCAGTAACTCCTCTTCCAATTTCAAGCAGTAAATTTGAGCTATTTGACAAATGCCTTATCACCATTTAAAGTGTTGCTACATACAGAAGCATATCTCAAGGAATAAAGCAGTAAGAAACAACTTCTTTGAACTTCCTTACTGTCTCCCTCATGCCATCAAAGGGATGATAGCTTTTTTATTATTTAAAGCTCACATAATTTCTAGCCTAACTGACTTTAAGCTTACATGACCACGTGGTGCACGTACATTTTCACATTTCCTTAATTCAAGTGTTGGAACCCGCTGACCCATGTCAGCAGATTTTAACAGGGTGGTCAAAGCCATAAACAGAATTCCTGCTCCTCCCATGAAAAAAAGAGGGTTAATGAAAAGAAAAGCATCCTCTCAAAGCCTTAATTAAGAAATTGGGAACAACATACACTTGTCCCATGTGAGGCACAGCGAGCCTTTCTAAAGCCCCAGCTCACTCAGAAAGTGTCTGTCAGACACCAGCATTCCCTTGGCTTCAGTGGGATGGTCCACTAAGGGGCAATAAAGGTAACTTCAAAAGCAGCGAAATAGTGATTTGATAGCAATTTCTTATCCCCACCATGCAGCATCATTGAAATTATCTTTCATCCACAGGAGCTCTCTTTCCTTATTTACCCTTGTCCTTATAACAACTCCGCCAGTCCGACATAACGAGGCCACATTGCTCCTCCAGATGCCCCAAACCCTTGCATCAACACTATTATCCTGGAACCAGACGGGAAAGAAGGGCTGTGAGAGGCCCTCCAGCCTTTCTCTTGCCCAAAGGGATGATCAGCTAGATCTGAATAATTTCGAAATGGTGTTTATCTAACCTGCTTTCAGAAACATCCTCAACCTTCCCCAGCGGCCTCGGTCAATGCCTACGAACGTGACTTGTTACCTTCAGAGCACACAGGAAGGACAGGCTCTGTCCCTGTGTCTCAGCAACTGTCTTTTACATACAGGTTTCAATATGCTTCCTACTTTTCTTTTTGTAGCTAAATGTGCTCCACTCCTTCTACTTTTGTTCCATCCACAGCTGTCGTGATTTTCATTGCTCTACTCTGAATTTTACCAGTTGATATCTGCTAATTGCAGTGTCCAAAACTGGCCACCCACTGCCCTCATGTCCCAGAAGCTGAGGTGTGCTGGGTTTCTGAGGAATCACTTTCTTTTTCCTGTCAACCTATCTGCTGTGCCTGTTCTTGAAGTAAGACTCCAAACTCTTCAGGGCTGAAACCATCTTAAAAGGCACTCAGCTATAAACTAATAGATGTAATTCGCTATACTAGCTATTTAAAATATATTAATATGG
>VZRX01013839.1:0-13819 GCA_013398075.1 Notiomystis cincta
TGGACTCCTCTCCCTCCTCTCCCCAGGCAGAGAAAGAAAATCTCAGTGAGGGACTGACCAAACCCCCCTGCCCCGTCTGCTGAGCTGTCGGTGGGAAGGAGGGAGGGGCTGGGGGAAAGAAGGAGGGTTAGGGGCTTATTTTACTTCTCATTATCCTCCTCTGATTTTGTTAGTAATAAACTCACTTTGTACCTCTAAGCTGAGCCTGTTTTGCCCTTGGAGTGTTTTCTCCCAGTCCTTAACTCATGAACCCTTTGTTTGAATTTTCTCTCCTCTGTGCAGCCGTAGCAGGGGAAGGTGACTGAGTGACTTTCGTGTGTGCCTGGTGTTTGGCCAGTGTCAAACCACAACGGCTCCATCTAGGAAATGATTCCATAAACATAAAACACACCCCACGACCCATCTCACCCACCAGGTGCCGACTCACAACAGCCATCACCCAAAGAAGGATCCCTGTGCTGCAGTAAGCCTCCTTCCCAAAGAGCAGGAAACCAAACCTCAGTGCAGGGATGGAAAGGAACCACATGTGGCTGCTGACAGCTCAGCTTTGTCACTGCAAGCCACAATAAACTGTTTGCTGTGAGTGGCAGCCCCTGGTTCAGCACTTTCTGAATTCAGTGATTAGTAATTCCTGCTACAGATTATGTGCCCTTCAACTATTTTCTTTTTATGTAAATACTGTCTTTTACCTCCTTAGTCTGAAGCCCCTGGTACCACTGGAAGAAATTTTACTCTCCATTTCTTGCTTGCACCACCTACAAGGTATCCAGAGATACTCAGGAACTACCTGTAGTGGGCATTTAGAATAGGAAAGAAAAATTTGGGGACTCTCCAAAGTGTCTGGTGACAAATACTGGAGTTACTTGCACCAACACCCTGTCCAGGTTCTACCTGCCCCTATGTTCCTTAAACTCTGCTTCAACAAGAAGGCAGTGCCCAGACTGGCAATCTTAGATTGGCTTTGAAAGCCCCAAAACTCACTCCCTGCAGACTTTTCTCCAGCCATCCACACCCCCAAGCTTCTCAGGCCATATGGAGACAGAAGTAACTGATAACCCTGAAAGCTGAAAGCCTTCCACACACAAGGGAACTGAACTCTCACATTTTACAGCAGCTTTCAATCCAACAGGTAAATTCAGGTGCAAACTCTTCCAAGCACTCAGTCATGACAAGGATGAAACTCTTCCAACACATGGAGTCTCCCTCTTCAGTTACTTGAGATAAACCAAACCAGAACCCTTCCACCTTTGGAGGGGGGAGAACCAACCACCCCAACCCAGCATTACCTGTTTCCCCAGCCTTCCCTTGTCTTCAGTTTTCACATCTTTAGATTCATTAAAGATCCTGAGACACTCCTCCATGGGATCTGACTCGAAGTCCACATCTTTCTCAAGGATGGAATAATCGATGTCATCAGATGTTGAGGAAGATGATGATGATGACTTGGACAACTTCGAGCGCTTCACTTTCTTTGTCCTGTCCTTGTCACTCTCAGAGGCTGAGCCAGAGTCAGCCCCATCAGAGTCTGAGCTCACATCAGGTAAGGAGGAGGACAAAGGCCGGCCTTTGTCATCGTCATCTCCACTCTCATCTCCAAACAGGTCCACGTGACTCAAACTCCGCTGCTTCCGACCCTTCTTCGGATCTCCCTTTCCTGCAGAACTGACCTTGTCTTTCTTTCGCTCCAGGGAACTCTTGCTCCCTTTCTCTTTGTTTTTATGACCAGAGCCTTCCTTGCCATTTTTCACATCAGCTGTTTTGCTCTGCGAGTCCTTCTTGCTGCTCCCCACTTTCTCTGTGCCCTTGGTGACGCCCTCACTCTTGCTTTTCCCTGAACTGCTGGTGGAGGACTTGGATTTTTCTTTCTTACACCCATCCACTTTTTCTGACTTCTGTTTTTCAGGTTTCTTCAAGTTCCCATCTGTTTTCACTTTGACGCTTTTGTCTTTGCAGTTTTTCTCTTCATTCTTGGGTTTTAATTTTTCTTCTTTCTTGAGCGCTTTGTCTTTGTCTGTATTTTTATTTTTCTCCTTCTTCCCAGCCTCACTGAGGCCTGGTGTTTTACTAACATCTGTTTTCTTCCTTTTTGTTTTGTCTTTGGGGTCTTTGTTTTTATTTTCAATTTCCTTGTTGTTCTTACCAGAACTCAATTTTGCTGCTTTTGCATTCTTGTCTGAGGAGTTCTTGGCAAGGTTTTTCTGTGAATTTGGAAGGTCCTCCCTGTGCTGTGTTGCTTCTTTGCTCTCCTGAGAAGCAGAGCCATCCACTTTTGTGCTCTGCTCTTTGCTGGAGCACTCGTTGTTTGACTCACTCTCAGAACCACCTTTTGAGGGTGAACTACCAGAAACTGTTTTATATTCCACCTCAGCCTCATCTTCAGAGGAGGAGAACCTGGCCAACACCTCGTCATCATCGGGATCTTCACAGAGCTTCTTCCGTGATGGAGAATAAGACTCCTCATAATCAGAGGCCCTTTCCCTTTTAGACCCCTTGGCTGTGGCTTTGCCCAACAGCCTGGCAGAGTAATTGGAAAGGGGGTCGTATTCCAAGTCTGTGGAAGGCTTGGAGTCATCAATCACGTATTTATTGTTAGTGACAGTGCTGCTGTATTTTTTATTCTGCACTACAGCCTTGGGGACATATTCCAGAGAGCTCCCTTTGGAGCGGGAGGAATCCAAAGTGTATTTACTGGACCGGCCAGCAGCAGCCAGAGGAGTGGGGTTGTAGTCTGAGTTATTACTGAAGTTGTAGCTCCCTGGGTTGTACTCCAAGGAGGCAAAGGAATCATTCTGAGGCCCAGCAGCTGACACGGGTGTGTTCGAAATGAGTGAGGAGCCCTCTGAAGCACCCAGCTCCTTGGTGGTTTCCAGCAGCTCCTCATATTTCTTCTGCTCCCTCTCCACTTCGTTCTTCACCGCCTCAATGGCCTTGTTGACCAGCTCCAGCTCCAGAATTCCGGGTGTGACATCGGTAATGTCAGCCAGAGTGCCATCCTCCACCTCCAGCGAGGGCCTGGGAAGCTCGGGGTTGTAGGGATCATAGCCTCGCTCTGCAAAGAGGGAAAAAATCATTTACTGACAGCAATTCAAGGAAAATTTAGAAAAGGTTTGCTCTGATCAAACCCCAACACTGAATGACACAACCAAAAGCCACACTCTTGCACTACAGAATAAATAAATGCTGGATACCAAAAGCCACCAGTGATGTTTTCTGGCCTAGACTAGACCAGATTGTACAAACTACTCCCAGGACTAAAGATCTGTTAACAAAGTGCTTTTAATGCTCATGGAAAAGCTCTATAAATTAAATATTCTTCAGGGCACCAAAGAATAATCACTGTATTAGGCCCAAGGGGAGCTGACTGTGCAGAGTTATCTGCTGCATTCAATGAAGCCATCAAGGAGGAAAGAGGATTCCAGCAAGAACTCTGGATTAGGTTCTCACTTCTCAATGCCAGCACCTAAAGCCCACCAAAACCTCCAATATTCCTCAAGACTCAGTGTTTCTCATGGCAGCTGCAGGAAAACCAGTCTGATCTGGACTGACAAACTGAGAGCTGCTGGTAAGGAAAAACTGCAACAGGCAACACAACTCAAACACCAAAACAAGAACACTGAGCACCCAAAACATTTCCCTTTTCCATATTCCCCTTTCTAGAGAAGTTCTTTAAGGCCTCTCTTCCACATTCAGCCTGGAGAAGGGGAAGGCTCCAGGGAGAGCTCAGAGCCCCTACCAGTGCCTAAAGTGGCTCCAGGAGAACTGGAGAGAGACTTGGGACAAGGGATGGAGGGACAGGACACAGGGAATGGTTCCACTGCCACAGGGCAGGGAGAGATGGGATATTGGGAAGGAATTCCTGGCTGTGAGGGTGGGGAGGCCCTGGCACAGGGTGCCCAGAGCAGCTGTGGCTGCCCCTGGATCCCTGGCAGTGTCCAAGGCCGGGTTGGATGGGGCTTGGAGTGACCTGGGATAGTGGAAGGTGTCCCTGCCCAGGGATGGGGGTGAGACTGGATGATTTTTAAAGTTCCTCCCAACTCACACCATTCCAGGACTCCAACAAAGACAGCTGCATTTAGCAAACCCAGAGAACCACAGGAACATTAATGGCTGCTTTTTGACTCTGAACTGTTTTCAATCCTTGTTTTATCACAGCTCTCTGGATGCTGACATTCCAGGGGAACTTTTTGTTCTCTGCTACAAGGACAGTACTAAAACTGGCTCTCCAACATGGATATGCAGAAGAACCAAACAATAAGCAAAGAGAGAGAAAACAGAAAATAAAAAAACCTCTCAGGTCCAAGAAGGATGAGAGAATTTCTGGTAACAGTCAGAAACAAAGTGTTAAAAGAGCCATTTCTACCATTTTCATAAGACTGAGGGGTTTGGTTTCTTTTTTTTTTGGCAGGGGGAGGGGGCAGGCATAGGTTTGGGGTTTTTTAGAGAGGATGCATAAATGCACAGTTTCCTTTGGCAACAGGAAAAGATCTGTCTAGCAGTTGGCAGAACTGGCCCCCAGGGATGCAGAATGAAAGAGGCTGGGTTAAAATAAAGGCAGCGGTTTCAGAAAATACTTTTTTATCCCTTTGGGTTTGTGAAGTTTTTTTTCCAAACCAATTAGCTCCTGATTGAACAGGGACTCTGGGCAATGGCAGTGTGATGTCACCACCTTCCACAGGCCTGACTGAGCCCTGTTCACTGCCAGAAATGTGGGGAAAGAGGAATAAGGTGCTATTTCTATAACCAGTTCCCCTCCAGCTATTGCAGAGAGCTGTAATGATGACACAAAGAGCATTTCCAAACCCAGGGTGTGCTCCTCCCTTGGACACCCAGCACAGCCAGGGACAGAGGGAGGGAACAGTGACAAACCAGGGCAGTGGGCACTGGACAGACCAGTTCCTGGTTAGAAACCTTGAAGAAAAGCAGGTAACAAGGAAAAAAACATTAACAAACCCATATGCAAACAGCAGCAGCAGCAAGGCAAGGACATGTACAGATTATCAGAATTATTAGGGACAATATCAGCTCAGAAGTGATAAGGAGCACACAGCCCTCCATGGCCAACAGCTCATCTCTGACACGGTGTGAAACATCAGCTGCACACTGGTAGAAAGGACCAGTGCACTGAAGCCTGGAGGAGTCAGCTACAACTCTCTAAATCAGAATTGAGACCTAAAATTCAGCACAAATATTTTAAGGGAACAGCTGAAAGCCTGATAATTCTTGCAGGGCTAAGTATCAGATGGCCTGCAAACAGAGAACACAGAGTCTGCATCTAGAGACTTGCCAAAATAAAGCAACAAACCCTCACCAAACAAAAGCCATCTTGTCCAAGCAGAAAACCCAACTATTTTAAATGTATCAGGATCAGGGAAAGCAGAAGGTAAGCACAGACCTGGTGTCTGCAGCTCATCTCTAGCATAAAACTCCTGGCACATTTTCTGTGGCTGGAGCAGGCAGATGAAAACACACATTATAACCTCTGGACATGCCACAGGCTTTGAGACTGGGCAGGGAAAGAGCTCTTGTGGAGGTGTGGGGGAGGCCTGATGGATTCCCCAGCACTGCTGATCAAAGGCTGCCTGGCCATGAAAGACTTGTGTAAGTGGCTCCACGATGCCCATCAGCACTGCCCCTCTGGCCATGAGGCATCTGCAGAAAATGCAGCAGGAACACAGCAGGAGGGGGTTTATTTATATGAAAACATACACACAAATATATTTATATATATATATATATGTGCATGGTGAGGCTTAAACACACAAGTCTCCTAGTCAGAGATCTGCACCCTGCTATTTGTAATCAGAGCTGCCAATTCAGCCAAACTACACTTCCAGGAACCAGGAAATGGAAGGATCTTCCTGCCACTGGGATCTGACACTCAAAGGAGTCTGCTTCCCTTTTCCCTTATTCCTCTTCTTTTCACTACCCTGGATACTCAGGGTGTACAGGACGAGCTACACTGGGGGTGCTGTTCTGATGCAGCAGATGGCTGCAGCTCCTGAGGAAGCAAAAGGAGTGAGAGGCATTTGAAGTGAAATAACTCTTCTTGCAGGGATGGAAAGCAGAGTCTGCTCTGA
This sequence comes from Notiomystis cincta, assembly GCA_013398075.1. Lineage (NCBI taxonomy): Eukaryota > Metazoa > Chordata > Aves > Passeriformes > Notiomystidae > Notiomystis > Notiomystis cincta. Next base: position 6,078 of record VZRX01013839.1, read on the forward strand.
CCCTCGGGAATGGTGAGACAATGAGACTTGAGATGCCAGCTCCTTGCAGGACTGTGAACTAAACACTTTTTAAAGTACAAACCATTCTAATAAATTAATGTACCTCAGACATATGAAATAACCCTCCTGAGACAAAAAAGGTGAAGTTACCATCAATACTATAGAAAACAAGTTATTAATATTTTACACAGAACCTCAGTGAACACTTTATTTAAAGCAGAACTGCTTTAGAACACACCCAACTGAGTTGTGCTTAAATCAGCCATGGCAGCACAGAAAATATGGAGGCCTGAGAGATTCTGCCTAAAAAAAACCAAACAGGCCAATGGGGTTTTTTCCTGGTTACTTGTCACGTTGGCTGTGGAACACAAGGCCTCAGTTCCAAGGTGGAGCTGGATTATTACAAAGCTTCCCTGAGCCAGACTCCTCACTGGTCCTTCGAGTTTGGGCAACAGGCAAGGGCAGTAAACAAAGCTGACATTAAAGAAGAGTGGGAGGACAAGGTCACCTGTGTAAGGTAAAACGTATTTTACAGTGAATCACTCCAGAGAAAAGTCCTTCTTTTTTTTGTCCAGACCTACCACAGCACATACCTGAGATGCTTTAAATACAGAAAAGCCCAAATGTGTGACAGGTGCTGGTCAATGCAAACCTGCAGGTTTTGAAATAGGAGTCCATCTCTTGAATGCATGTGGAGGACAGATTCCCAGGATGGTTTGGGTTGAAAGGGACCCTAAAGCTCATCCAGTGTCACCCCTGCCATGGGCAGGGACACCTTCCACTGTCCCAGGGTGCTCCAAACCTTGTCCAACCTTGGACACTTTCAGGGATGCAGCAGCCACAGCTGCACTGGATAACTGGATGACAACTGCTTTTTCCAGATCCACCAGAGCTACTCAGCTGCTGCCAGACAAAAAGGCAGCAAAAATTAGAAACTTTCAAATTTACAGCAATTAGGAATTCAAAACAAAAGGCTTTGCTAGCCAAGCTATAGAGGGACGAACACAAGTCAAAAGACATTGAATATTTCTTGTAGTGAACCCACAGGAAGGACCTTGAGGGGCTGGAGCATGTCCAGAGAAGGGAACAGAGCTGGGGAAGGGTCTGGAGCCCCAGGAGCAGCTGAGGGAGCTGGGAAAGGGGCTCAGCCTGGAGCAAAGGAGGCTCAGGGGGGACCCTGTGGCTCTGCACAGCTCCCTGACAGGAGGGGGCAGCCAGGGGGATCGGGCTGTGCTCCCAGGGAACAGGGACAGGAGGAGAGGGAACGGCCTCAGGCTGGGCCAGGGGAGGTTTAGATCAGATACTGGGAAAATTTCTTCACAGAAAGGGTTGTCAGGCACTGGCCCAGGCTGCCAGGGCAGAGGTGGAGTCCCTGTCCCTGCAGGTGTTCAAAAATCATGTGCATGTGGCACCTGCAGATGTGGTTCAGCAGTGACCATGGTGGCTGGGCTGACTGTTGCACTCAAGGATCTCACAGCTCTTTTTTGATTTTCAAGCCCTGCTGCTGCTGCAGTCACTCATTCCCCTGGGTCACCTGCAGCTAGCAACAAAAGGTGCATTCATGGGGAGGTGGGGAAGGTGAAAGCTGTTTGGAGACTCTTTGGAAAAGGAAAAAATAAAGGCATTTTTATTTCACGTCATCAGAACAGCTTTGTTGGCTTAAGAGCTCACTGTGTTTACAGTGCCAGCACTCAGCAAAGGGACAACCTCTGTGACTGCAGAAAAATTATCACCACTGGAAAATCATTCTGAGTTTTTCATTTCACACCTCACAGAAGAGACAGTGGTTCCTCAAGAACAAAATGTTTCAGAGAGGCTTTACCAGCAGCCTGAGTTCTGCTACTCTTCACAATTAAAGAGCATACAAGAAATGGCAGGTTTTGGCACAGAGCTCATTTGCTGGGACCCAAAGCAAATTTCCAACAATTAATTTAACAATAATATGCAACCACTTGGAAATAATTAACACTGAGATTTAAAATAGTACATTTCAAATAATCATCCAGAGGAAATAGGTTAGGAGGGCAGGGAAGGGGAGTTAAGAGAAATGTTTCTTCAACTTTAAATTCAACCCCAGTCCAAGGACTTGTTTTGCTCCGTTTCTGTGGGTTTGAAAAGTAAATTTAATTACAAAATTAAGTGTTAAAAGCAGGGGTAACCTTGTGCTGGTCAAGGGACATCAGGAAGCAAGGTCTGAGAGGTATTAGAGGCATAAAAATCCCTGTGCACCCCACTCCTTGGATTAGTTCCTCCAGGGGAGGGATTTAATGCCACAGCCTCAAAGTACAACATGAACCTCCACAGTCATTTCTTTAGTGGAAAAAGGAATGCAATTATGAGAAAAGAAAGTCTGATATTAGCAAGGCTGAAAAAAAGCCTTAACAGTCATCTCTCGCTCTGAAATATTTTTAGCCCTGCTGAGACCCAGCCTGGGCAGTGCTGGTTTCTCCAGGTGTTGTGGTCAATGGCCACCTGTCCCCAGGGGTGACACAGCACAGAGGTCACACCGAGGGACAAGAGCAGCCAGACACCCCCTCTGTATTGTACTCTGAGCTGCTCCTCAGCTCAGCCATCCCAGGCCAAGGGCAGGCAGTGGCCAGGGAGAGATTATGGAATGGGTTGGGTTGGAGAGGGCTTTGAAGCCCATCTCATTCTTGGATACCTTCCACTACCCCAGAGTGCTCCAAGTCCCATTCAACTTGGCCTTGGGCACTGCCAGGGATCCAGGGGCAGCCACAGCTGCTCTGGGCACCCTGTGCCAGGGCCTCCCCACCTCACAGCCAACAATTCCTTCCCAATATCCCATCCAGCCCTGCCCTCTGGCACTGGAAGCCATTCCCTGTGTCCTGTCCCTCCAGGCCCTTGTCCAAAGTCCTGATCTCCTGAGACCAGGCCCTGCCCAAGCGGGTTCATTCCAGCAGGAGCAGCTCCAGAGTGCCTTTCCCAAGCTGGAAGTGTTATCAGGGAACGACTCACTCAGTAGGAAACTCATCCCACAAAGCAGCTCCGACAGAAACATCCCAGGATGGAGAACCCAGCTCCTGGATTTATTCAAGAAAACACAGCTTTGGGCAGTTTTGTCTCTTGTGCAGCAAAACAAAACAAGACCCTGAAAGGTCCTCAAGCCGCTCAACATGGCAGCTTCACCCTCTCGGTGGCCTCACAGAGTCCCCAAGGACATGTGGGGCTGTCACTGCCTCACACAGCAACACCAGTTAAATCCAGGGATGCAAAAGCCAGGACAGGATGACCTGGCCCACACAAACCCACTGCTCCCCTCCCTCTGTCCCCAGAGTCACTGACAGTCCCACCCACTCTGGTGTAACACAGCAAAGAGCATCAAGGTCTGTGGTACATCTTCCTAAGAGGAAACCACACCACTGGCACATTTCTCCCATAATTCAGGAAAGAATGGGAGAATCCCAACTGGTGAGTTGGCCAGGACAGGCAGAGGACAAAGACTGGAACCCAAAATACACCCTGACCCCACGGCCTGTCCTGCACAGGCTGGAAGGAGTCCCACCATTTGAAAATCTGGGTATTCAGTGTTTGGCTTCTTTGGAGATCTTCCCATTCCCCCTCTCATTTTAGCTGTAAAGTTTGGAAAATAAAAACAAACCAAACTTAACAGAGACTTGTTTTTTCCTCTTTCTGAGAAAAAGCCCAGAAATTCCACATCTCCTGTGTAAAGTGCTGGATAAAGCTAAGGATCTACTCAAAAATGTAATCAGCAGAGCAAGTCTTCTTTTAAAAGAAGAAAGAAAAATTTATTTAAATATTTCAAGTATTTTGGTGTCTTCTCTCTATTCAACTCCACCTTAAAATACCTATTCCAACCAGCACAGTCACAAACAGCAACACCCAGCAGTCTCTTAATTTTCCAGCCTTTCTCCAGCATGCTAGAGATAAGTTATCTTCTCAACACCTGTCTTACTTCTGTAACTAGTGTGGGTAAAAAAAATTCCCACTTAAGAAAAAAGAAAAAAAAAGAAAACCAAACCAACCAAAAGTCAACTATTTCAACTCAGTCTCAAATGGACAATTCAAAAATGAAGTTAAAAGCTACGGAAAAGCAAAACTTAAGCTATTTTTAAAACCTGTCTGCCTTTAAACAATTCAAAAGCTGGAATTAAAACTCTGCAGCTCCTTCAAGACTCAGACACCTGCAGCTCTATGGCCACTTTTAACCACAGAACCCAAGAGCCCCAGCACAATCCTCACTTCAATAAAAATCAAAAATCCACAGGGAAATGAAAAGCCTCATAAACGAAACCCTCCAAAGCCAAGTGGAGCTTTCTGCACAGTCCACATATTCCAGAGGCAGATGCCCAAGGACTCAGGTCTCCTGCTGAATGAATGGTGACCACGTGAAAGCCTCCCAGGAGAAGTCGTTTCTCTCCAGCTGCTCCTTCCCAGCCGCACCCCCAAACCAGGAGCTCACCCCGCAGGAAGCCAAAAACTTCAAAAAGGGTTACCTGAGCTGCCCGGGGTCAACAAACACTGCAGATATTTGTTCATGCTGGAGCTGCCCGGTGCTGCCGAGACAGCCCGGCAGGGGCTGGAGGCAGCACGCGGGGCCCGGGAGCTGACACAGCACTTTGTGGGAACTGGGGCAGGACCTGCCCGAGTCCCGCCTTCACCCCCCTGTGCTCCCAGCTCGGTCGGGCTCGGAGCGTCTGCAAGGGCTTCCCGAGCCAGCTCCCCTTTCCCAGCGGTGCTCCCCTCACCTCGGGGGAGTTTCTGACCTCCTCCTCCTCCTCCTCTCCCCACTCCCCAACTGCAGCTGCTTTTGGCTCGGTTTGAGCTCCACGCGTTGGTGTGTGCGACGGTTCCCCCAACATCCATCCCGCGGCCCGACCCGCAGCCCCGCAGCCCCGCTGCCCACGCTGTGCCAGCAGGGGAGGAGGTGCCAGGGCCGGGACACGGCCTGGCCCTGCCTGTCCGTGCCTGCCCAAGGCCACGTGAGCCACCCCGGCGCCTCCGCCTCGCCCAGCACGGGCAACACGCTCCGGGAAGCCCGGGATTAGTGAACTGTGCTTCCCACCGGCGCGGCGGGACTCGGCTGGAGAGTAAAAACATAAACCAGAGGAGGCGTTCGAATGTCAGGGAAGCGGAGAGGAGGTCCCGGGAGAGCAGACAAAGGGCTCCTGGGCGGGTGCACAGGAGCCGGGGACTCACCAGCACTGGCACAACTCCACTTGTGCCAACCCCAAATCCTGCTGGTTTGATGGAGATCTGCTCCCACCTCCTGCTTTCCACACATCTGGAAGGGACCCACGTGGGCAGCCTCGGACTCGGGGCGGAATCTCCCCACAGCCACAGAAAGACCGAAAATGGGAAGTGTCCTGTGAGCCCACACTGAAATCCCGGCACGAGGCACCTGCACCTGCCCACCCGCAAGAAACAACCGACAGTGCAGGGAAATCACCACAAATCCCAAACTGCTGAGAAGATACACTCCGACCTCACCTCCAATTGATTTCTCACTCTTCATTTCAAAACTTGGTTAAAAATAAAGTCCACTGGTGGCTTTTTGGTAATTACTGTACTAAACACAATTGATGCCCCCTCCCAGTTCATGGACTGGAGCACCCAACACTGAACTCTTGCTTGGCTCTGTCAGTGAAACGATACTGAAAACACCTCATGGGTTTCCACTTCTGCTGTAGCAAATACAGTAATAAAAGCTCTTTGCTGAGATGATCTTACACAACATCAATTCCAGGAAGGAAGATGCATAGGAAAGACTTTTTTTCATCCATTTTACACATGGTGTGAACATGCCCTGCAATGTGAGTCCCATTAAGGCTCCAAAACCCAGCCTGTGCAGGGCAGCTCCCACCAAACAGGCACAGCCCCTCAAAAAATGCTGTGTGAGGAACCTAACAATGGCCATGACCCTGAGAGAACATGTGGGGTGATTAAAGCTGGGTTTTCACTTTTAAAGAGCCTCTCTAGGTTTTACCAAGTATCACAGAACCACAGAATACCCTGAGTGGGAAGGGACCAACAAGGATTATTGACTCCAGCCCCTGGCCCTGCACAGACACCCCAACAATCCCACCCTGTGCATCCCTGAGAACACTGTCCAAACATTCCTGGCACCTTGGGACTGGGACCATTCCCTGGAGAGTCTGTTCAGTGTCCCACCACTCTATGAGGGATCATCTTAGTCACAGCCATCCTATGTGGCTGCTTTTGGGCAGAAGAAGGGAGAGGTGGAGTTCCTCCCTGCACCAGTGACAGGATCCAGAGTTCAAGCTGGGGAGATAAGCCCAAGGATTTCTCCACACTTGACCTGAGCCCAACAGTGTTGCAGCACCTCACTGTGTGTCAGTCACACAGTGTCAGGTGTCCCTGACACCTTCCATGGTCTAACCTGCAAAGCTTTGTATGTCCAGGTAAAAAATCCACACAACAAGAACACTGCTCCCCAAGATTTGAACCACATCAGAAAATGCTGAGCAGCCCAGTACACTCCACTGCACAATAACTTCAGGCAGAGTGTTGAAAGCTTGACTGGCTCTTCCCATCTCAACACAAGGATCAGGACCTGAGGGAATGGCTGGAGCTGTGTCAGGGCTTGGCATGGAGCTCAGGGAAAGGTTCTTCCCCCCGAGGGTGCTGGCACTGCCCAGGCTCCCCAGGGAATGGTCCCAGCCCCGAGGCTGCCAGAGCTCCAGGAGCGTTTGGACAGCGCTGCCAGGGATGGGCAGGGTGGGATTGTTGGGGTGTCTGGGCAGGGACAGGGGCTGGACTGGTGATCCCTGAGGGTCCCTTCCAGCTCTGGACATTCCAGGATTCTGTGGTTAGAGCAGACAAAAGAGCTCAGAGCTCCAGACCTGGAAGCAGCTTTCTGCTCTGGGTTCAAAAACATCCACCTCCAAAACACCCCCTGACAGCAGCAAACCAGGGCTGCCTACCCTAAGATATTTATGAAGAGCTGTATTATGCCTCTTTTATGTCTTTCAGCATACTCAGGACCTCGACTTTAAAGAGAGACCTATTTTTCCCCTCTACAGCTCTTGAAAAGACGCTTTTAGGACTGAAGGCAGCTCTTCCCTCCTCCTTACAGCGCACGCTTTCAAAGCACTTCACACACATTCAATAATCTTTTCATCCTGCTCTGAAGCAGGTGGGTTTTAGTCATCTCAGAAATGGAAAAAGCACTTCAGCCAAGTCAGGATGAGGATTTGCAATCTCAAGATTCCCAGTCCCAGACAGAAAACCCCATCAGCCTCAGCCCTTCCCTCAGTGCTCAGCCAGCACAGAATTTTCACAAACCTCCAAGGCAGCCACATTCTGTTACCACACGGGCAGATCCCAGCAATAAAACAGAGGAATAGATCTCCCACACCAAGGATTCCATGTTTCAGACCCCAGTTCAAATGTGCCCCTCACCCAACATGTTTGTATTTATGGACCTGCTCCCAGACAGGAAGGAGAGGTAATGCCTGACCATCCAGACAGCAGCAGTCAGGGAAAACTCAGGCCTCCTGCTCCTGCAGATCTCCAAGGGGCATGGATGGCTCTGCACCACCGTCCTCCAGTGCCTGGGAGCACACGAGCACTGCATGAAAAACAGGGATCACGTTATGAACACCTGAACCTTGGGAAGTCTGGGATGCTGAGGGTGGGCAAAAAACCCTGTGAAACAGTGCTACATCCCACTAATTCCTCTTTTCCCATCCTCTCTGCTCCATCTGGCACCTGTCCACAGCCCCCCCCCCCCCCCCCCTCCC